>JABMIG010000050.1:123495-324505 GCA_013187285.1 Cyclotella cryptica
AGGTTAGGATGGACTTACCAAGCAGTGAGTACCGATTCGACTGACAAACTATAACACCTCTGCACAAGGACAACAAGGGCTTAATAACAGACCCAAAGTCTTTTTATGGCAAAAGCACAATGCTTGCAAGCAGTTAAACTCGCTAAACATTCGCCAAAAAAGGGGGAACTCACAAGTCACTGGGTGGTCCAGTACCAGAGACCCTTAGGCAAGACAACAGGCTCATCTCGCCTCACTCACAACTAGGGTTGTAGAGGAGGAGGTACACCGTCATCAATAGCCACTAACATGGCACATGAGACAAGGTACACAAAAGAAAGACACATGTATGTTAAGCATCACCAACTCAGATTGGAGTGGCTCGCATTCTAGTTCAGCTTGCTGAACTAAGAGTGCATAAACGCAGAATAAGAGAAAGAAATCCTTGACCATGTAGAAGCATTATGGGATATTCAAACAAACTGTGTAAAACTAGATAATGGGCTCACTGTGACTCAATACCTAGTATTTGATTTGGTATCCATAATAGGGACTCATAGGGTCACCAAATCACCTTGTTCTTTGTTAAGCACTAAGGGGATTACCATAGGTAGTGCAACTAAATGTAGTGCAACAAACCATAAAACAAGCCTCAAAATCATAGGAGCACAAGAACACAAAAGATCTGCAATCTTTGTTATTGTAAAAACCACAGCACAGAGAATTGTGAGTATCCCTTGCTAACAGGGAATACCATCTCGGATAAGTCACACCATGAACATCTCTATTGAGAGACATGTAGCACCATGTTGGCATGCAGTGCAAACAAAAAGCAGCTAAACACAGAAATGTAGTATGGCTTAATTAGCTAAGTCAAACCCAAATAGAAGACAACAATTATGTTGTCAACATCAAGGAAAAATTCGCTTCTCCAAGATGTTTGCTGTGAAGTCACAATATGGTTTCATACACCATAAGATGATAATCAACCACTGTCTTTCAAAAAAAAGAATGGTACGTACATGCAATATGTTGCAATGTCATTACCACCAACAACAAGAGTTGTACAAGCACAGACCTCACTGGAGGATCCTTGCTACAAAGTACAAAAGGATGTCAAAGCAATGACTCCATACTCTAAATAGAAAAAAAGACATAGACGTTGATGTTCGAACCTTCCAATGATTCTGGTCAATCCATTAAATTGACTGGACATTGTTAACTTGCCGGTAGTTGACCCTTATGGGCAACTACTCCCATGGATACATAGGGGTAATAGAGCAACTAGAAGGATGAATTCTCACACCAAGGATGCATAAGAAAAAGTAACAGAATATCTGTACTATTAGCACCTTCGTCAATAGACCTGGTTTAATATCCACATTGTATGCACATGGTACAATTAAGGTGTAGTTTCTACACTACACTTTCGGACCAAATGTATGTCATTTGGATTCCAAGTGTAAGTCAACCAGAGTCTTCAACAATTAAAAACCCAAAAAGTGAATAATTATTTAGAGATCAAGTAGATTCTTGACCTGCTGACAAACCATGGTCCAATCAGCAGCTTCTAGTGGCACAATGTTTTCCTAAACAAACATTCAGATGCCGTTCACTCATACCTACTATGCAGTGCCTATCGCCTCAATGTAGTGTAGCATTCATAAGATGGAATTGTTGTTCGGCAATCCACTTTTGCACACACATTTAAAAATAATCGGAGATACCAGGCAACACAAGACCGACCCTACTTGATCCTCATCAAAGTTAGGTCACATGGTCCGTGGAAGTACTGTTTAGTATAAAAGGTCATTTACCCCGCAAAATATTCCGTCTGTACAACAGTGATAATTGGACTATCACAAAAGTTATACGATAAGACAATCAGGGTTTCATGTGGAAGTAAGTCATAATACTTGGCTTAGGAGAGTATACACACATCAGCTTTATCATAAGCCAAAAAATCTCCCTCTCCACAAAGAACTTACACTTCATATAGTACAACAATGTGTATGTACAAATGTCACAAGCAACTTGCACATTTTTACCCCAACCAAGAGGTTTTTTCTGCAAGTCTGGCTTGTAATCGGATTTTTTCCTCACAGAGGTTTTACTTTTCCGCGAGCCACGCTGATTCTCCAATCGTGGGGGCGAGTGACATAGGCCAATTATCTACCCTACAGTAGTACTCTAGGGTAAACTGAAAGATACCCTTAATTTATCAGGAGATGAGGGATATCTCACAACAATGGCAAGAACCAGCAAATAGCAAGAATAGGTTCACTACCCAGAAATACCATTTGGGGAATAATGCTTTATGTCATCAACTAATGACATAAAGACATACCATATCTGTGTAGGATCCTACACAGTTTCATTTTGTGCAATGAAGCATATTTGCTTCATTGCTGCTTGTTACTTGCAAACAACTTATCTCACAAAAATCAATCTACAACAACGTATCTATCGTTTACTATCTAATAATAAATTACACCAAAACGGCTTAGGTCATATGTATGTAACATGTGTAAATATAGTACTCCACCGAACAATTCAAATGCTTGCAAAAAATCAATTTTCGTGTTTCTTCCTGGGAGACTAAAAAAGGCTATTGGCAGCCCTGGGGTCTATTTTTCAGGGTCTATATTTCAGATGGGTTATGATCCCATTTTTTCAGAGAATAAAAAATAGACCCTCATGATGGCCGCGCAGCCCTTGGATCTGTATTTTTCAATCGCAGAGCCTATTTCTAGAGGAGACCATTTCCAAATAAATTAACATGAGACATACACGACTGGGAGCCAAACCCATGAACTTCGGTTTTTGAGATTTACGATTTACCAACTGAGGCAGCCGATCAAAGTTTCTGTGAAATTGGAGAAGGGCTGGCGGAGCTATTCGTGGGATCACCGTATAGGAACTAGTACTAAAAATATAGACCCCGGCCAACCTTCGAAAAATAAAAATAGACCCTGGATCTATATCGGGTTGATATAGACCCCAAGCAGATCAACAATCGTGGGGGTCTATATTTTTTTAGACCCCGGACCGGATAGACCCCAGGGCTGCACACAATTTTTTTCCAAGTGGGGGTCTATATTGGGGATCATAACCCAATAAAAAAAATATAGACCCCAGGGCTGCAACTGGTCTAAGAGGAATGGATACCATCTACATCTAATATCGCAACACTAATTAAAACTCTATAGTAACTGATGAGAAGTCCAATTCCAAACTGATGGAAATCGAGAAGCGAGAAAGTATCCTATCTCACTGGTTTGCCAATAAGTACCGGTTGCTAAAAAAGCCACCAGTCGAGAACTGGTGGTAAAAAAGAACACCAGTTGTGAACTGCTGGTAAAAAAGACCACCAGTAAACACCTGGTGACCAAAATGACACCAGTCGACAACTATGACCACCAATCCGCCACGGCCACCACTAAAGAATGGCGGTGGTACAATAAATATTCCAGAAATTAAGTGCGACTACATCATTCGGGTGAGATGACCCCATTAAAAATGGTGGCGAGATGATGCAAATTATTTTTTACTCTGTCATTAGACACATGGCCCCACTTAATTTATGGTGGTTTTTACCACCACTACTCATCAAGTGGTGGTCTTTTTAGCAACCACTGGAGGATTGGTTGTCTTTTTGACCACCAGTTGTCGACTGGTGGTCTTTTTTACCACCAGTTCATGACTGGTGGTCTTTTTTACCACCAGTTCTCGATTGGTGGTTTTTTTAGAGAAAGAGTACTTTCTCGCTTCTCGAGTCATTTCCGTTCATAATCGGAGTTCTTTAATCTTTAGAAACTTTAGCCCATATGGTGATCTACAAATGTCAAAATTAGCTCCGTATGTGACTGTTTAGGGGATCTTGCTGATACAGACCCCTGTGAGCTGAAAAATCGCGTGCAGCCCTGGGGTCTATTTGATCCGGGATCTAAAAAAATATAGGCCCCCACCATTGAGGTTGAGGGAAACTAACATTAAATTAACTTAAACTATAGAAAGCTTAAATAATCTGTAAAGAAAACATGATCATTAGAACACTACTTTATGGTGATCACCAAATAGTGGGTCCCCAATTTTTATGGAAAGCTGTACAAGAACAGCAACTGCTCCGAAAACATACCCATGCTGTGTTGGATCCTGTCAATAGACTTGATCCAGAATTTGAATACTCTTGAGACGAGCATTCACAGTCTCATGCCGCCCCTGCACCCTCTTCTGCATAGCATCTGCCTCCTTTGACGAACGACTCAACACCGCAGAAGGCACTTTTGTCACGTAAGGACTCTCCCCCACATACCCATCATCAGCCTCAACTCTCTCGCCAAGATTAAGTTCCTTCATCAGCCCATCGCAAAAAATATTATTATTGGGCCAATCCTTGCATGGATATGGCCCATTCAACCACTTGATCTCCCCGGTCAAGATGCCTAATGCCACCTCATAATGCAAGTCCTGGAGTGTGACCTAAAGGGTTGTATCGCATCTACAACACCTGTAGATGCGATACAACCCTTTAGGTCACACTCCAGGACTCGATAATTGGAGAATGGAACTGTCCGATTGGAGTGAGGAGGGGCGACGGTTGTGTGGGGAGCGATCGCGACGAGCGGGGGAGAGCAGCGACGACAGGTGGGGGGAGGCGGTTTTTTTAGAGTTTCTATTCATGCAACATAAAATAAATAAGCTGTTTTACATAAGCCAAATTATGCAAATATAAGTGTGATGTAGATTCAGTAGTGATATCTATGCAGTGCAGGACCAGCCATCTCCAAGCTGTAGGAATCGTACAATACTGTTCCTATGGTAAGGTATCATACCGTACGTAACATACAAGTTAATAATATGTATTATGCTCGTGCACTAACAAGAATGGGTATGGTACCATCTAGAGCAAATGAAGAAAACTCAACAAAAATTGAACTTAGAATATTAGAATCTAAACAGATTACATTAGAATGCTGAAATAGATTCCCAAAATTTATTCGATCTAGACTGGACGATTTAGAAAAGAGAAATGGCAAGAGAAGAAATAATGACCTAGCTTATAAAATCTACTTCATACTTTAGAATATATAGGATCTTCAATAATTCCTAAACTAAGTTTTCAGGTCCTAGACTATAATTTGTTTAGATCTATTCTGAGAAAGAATCAATCTAATCTTGATAATTTCTTCTCAAGAAGGTCTCCAACTTGCTCAAAGGCTTAAATAATGTGTCTACCTATTGGTGTTGGCAAATTAATTTGGGGCTGGCTTTCTTTTGGAGAATTGGTTTTCTTTTGGCTTTTACAATGTATTGTACTATTCTCCGTTGAAATGATAAGGTATCCGGTTTTCTTTTGGGAGATTAGTTTTCTTTTAGGAGATTGGCTTTTCCATGTAGAGTCAAAGGTAATTTATAAACCAGTCCCACGCACGAATCGCCAATGCCACAGAGTCATAGGAATTGGTATTGGAAGTATGGGAGAGAAATGTGGTACGTATCTATGATATATGGTGTAGTAGGTACTGTACTTACAGAAATAAAGAATGCGCGATTGAGTTCTTTCCAATGATTATAGACTGTACGTATGATACTATACTTGTAGGGCTGTCGATAGGTGAAAATAATTACTCCAATTTCTGCGCGAGTGTCCCTTTGCAAACCATTCCATTGTATAGTACGTGCACGCACGATGATGTGGTATGATATTTCAATACCTTTATGAGGTAGGTAGGTAGGTATCAATTTACACTGCTTCACCCCGAAAGATGAAAGACATACACCCTCCTGAATACATCTGTCTAGTCTTCCGTATGAGGCTTCACATTTTCTAGATACTTGTATATGGAGATTGTTAGTAAGCACATCTAGTTCAATTGGGTATAGTACCTATGGTACTCCATTCTTGATAAATAATTATCATAGGAAAAATAAGTGTAGTTCCCTTAATCCCATAACAAATGGTATCCTATGTCCATTCAAAGTGCTGTCATTTTCTGTTAGTCACATTTGTCATTGGTCAGTGTCCCCTACGTCAGACAGACCATATTGTCCCATTTTTTATCTCTCATCATCTCACCACCACAATCCCAGAAAGGAGGAAAGAAATAATTAGCCAACCATTGCAATTCTTGGCAGCACTCTCTTCATTGCTGCAGCTCATCTATGGTCAGCCTATTGATTTCATTTCTTTGCATTCATATCCCCAAGGTATAATTTCCTCCTATCTGTCAGTTGTAGGTAAGGCCGTGTCTTGCGCGTGTTTGCAATTTGTGTGCACACTGGATACAGCTTGCTTGTTTGTTACAAGGGCATTCCTCACTCCATGAGAGCTATGACGCCGTATGAGCGCGGCGTGGGGTTTTGAAAGTCATGGAGGGGGAGTGACAGAAGATAGCAGGACAGGGCGTGAATTTCCAATTAAAAAATTTGGCAAAAAAAAACATTGCAAAACACAACAACCAACGTACCTTTTTGCCACGTCGCAGGGTGCCGTGTTGCCGAGAGCTGGGTTGAGAAGACTCGCCAACTTGCAGCTCAAAAGTCCACCAAAATGCTGAGATATGAGGGGGAGATTGTGGGGATGATCGGAAATCCCATCTTGCTCAAGTGAAGTCAATTTTTATGTGCCACAAAAAGCATCGTGCAACACCGTTCACACAAGGCGATACCTTCTATGTGTCAAAATTGACAAAAGAAATTTTGCATAATTGATAATGATGCAAAGGTCATACGTAAAAAATGAAATACTAGAGACAACAAAATTGTATCTAAGACAAAAAATAATTATTATTGCATAACAGCATGGAAATGAATATATATTATCAATACACAATTCAAACAAGAACAGGCAAAACAATGATCAGCTAGCAACAACCCCAAAATAAAGTGCATTTTGTGCAAGCTTTCATTTTGCCTGAGAATTGATATCATTTCATGGTGGATTTGGTATCATAAACTTTTACATGAAGGCTACACTTCAAGTTTGGTTGAAGTTGTGTGCCATTAAGTATCTTGATTAACTTATACTGTACTTGGTATGTGAAAGGGTGACTGTGAGGTTTGGTGATATCATAATCTGAGTGGTATGTGGGGAAAAAGAGCATCCATGTGTAGTCCTAAAAGTAAGATATTATTTTTGGTGTCATCCAGGAGCTTGATGCTCACATATATCTTTGGCATCTGTATAGTTGCATCCATTATCCAATCAAAAATTTCACAATGCTTCTTGAGAGAAAAACAACAGATAATCATTCCATTTGATCATTGTATCTATTATGTCAGTTCATGAGATATTATGGCAGAAGTAATGTTCACATCAATCAAACAGAATTTGGATGGATGTGCTTGCAGGTGAGGTAACAGGGGGACTTAGGAAAAGTAGACAGGAGAGAGATTTTGAGTAATGACTGATGTCAAAGGGAAATAAAGAGGTAATCAATTGTCAAAAAGTATGCCCATTCACTTATATTGTACTTGGTATGTGAACTTGTGACTGTGAAGCTCAGTGGTATCATAATCTGCGAGTGGTAACTGGAGAAAAGTGAGCATCCAGACTTAGGAAAAAGTTACACAAACTTTCACAGTTAAGGCAAAGTTAGGCAATGCTACCCTAACTCTAACTTTCCAAACTTTTTCCAAAGGCAAAATGACTAACTCTAACTTACCTAACTTTTGCCAAAGGCAAAATTGCTAACTCTAACTTACCTAACTTTTGCCCAAGGCAAAATTGCCAACTCTAAATTACCTAACTTTTGCCCAAGGCAAAATGGCCAATTCTTATAAGGTGGCTTGTTTAAGCCTAATTGTTTGTGGGGGAGTGTGCCTTGCACACTTTGCATGTGCCTTGCACACTCAAACACACCCATTTTGGAGTTAACATATAATTTTTGGGAAACAAACATTACAATATCAACTTACCTAACTTTTGCCAAATGCAAAATTGCTAACTTTAACTTACCTAACTTTTGCTGAAGGCAAGATGACTAACTTATTTTTGAAAGTTAAACTTTTTTCTAAATCTGTGAGGATCTCAAAAGAGTAATATCATAATTTTGTCATCCAGAAGCTTCATGCTCGCTTATATCTTGGCATCTGTGTAAGTTGCAACCAATATTGCATCAAGTTGTGACAATGCTTCTTCAGAGTTAGGTTGTAAAGTATCCCATAATTCCTCAGTAATTTAGGATTACTGCTTGTGATATTGCCTTTTTTGGAAGGAAGGCAGTATTTGTCACAGTGAAATCACTGTCAAACTAACCTCAAATTAGGGCTGGGGTATTATGGAAGTCAATGAGACTCCTCCTGCAAATTACAGGGAATATACAGTAGTTCTTGTGGAATTGTCATGATTACTGTTACAGAATACTTTGAGGGTTTAGTGACAGTAACAAAAAGGAAGGGCATAGTGCATCTGTTGTGTTTGTGTCATCGGTATATGAAAAGGTATTAGAAAAAACTGATCAGGCCAAATGACGTAAATAATTGAATATTTTCAAAAGTAAGCCAAATGCATGCCCTCGTTAGACCAACATGTCTTACTTTGTAGAAAAACTCTTTTCCATGAAGTAAGCTTGTCTACATGGAATGAAGCGTTGCTTTTCAAAAGTAAGCCACTTATTTGGAAGTTCACTTTTTGTTGAACCCAAGTAAGTCATTTTTCAAAGAGACCAGAAATTGGTTGACCATGGCCAAAATGGCTTACTTTCAGAAAACAGTGCACGTTTAGAAGGGCCAAAAATAAGAATGATTTCTTGAACAAAGAGAATGTCAAGCATGAGAAAGCTCTTTCAAAAGCTAGTACAATACATATCAAAAATGAAACAGCAGAAACTACCATGTTGCTGCCATTCAATGCTAGAAGAACTGCATGCACAGCACATAATATCTGTCCATGATCGATCAGGATAGTAGTACTCCTTTGTTGGCTCCTGTATTACCTCATTACACTTCCACCAGTTAAAAGACCTCAAGCAACATGGACATAACTATTTCTTCAACTTAATTGAGCAGAAACAGCAACTGCAGCTGTGTGTCCATGATTTACTTGGACCACCAATTTTCTCCATCATACTATGACTTTAACTGCTGAAGTTCCATTGGATTTTAGAAGATACATTAGATTCCAGGGGGAGAAGACAAGAAGAATAGTACTGCTCTCCCACCGACAGACGCATCTGATATTGATGATGATGATGGACACTCAACAATTGACACATCAGATGGGCAAGCAGAAAGGTGGACATTATTATAGGAATGGATGATTTGATCAAATAGGTTGATTATTAATACAATCACATCATCAAGTCCTCTTTAAAGTATTTGGAATGAGTGCATTTGAGCTTGAATTGATATTGACGATAGGATGGCATGTCTCCATAGAGAGGCAAATAACAGTATTGATTAATTAATTCCCACTTCTTCATGGCGATTGGTATAATACAATTGTATTGCTGCGTTGCAAATTACCATGATGATGGACACTCAACAATTGACGCGTCAGATGGGCAAGCAGAAAGGTGGACATAATTATAAGAATGGATGATTTGATCACATAGGTTGATTTTTAATACAATAACATCATCAGGGCACCAAAACATACCACTAGTGCATCAAAGCATACCACTAGTGTGCCACTAGCACACCAAAGTGCACCACTAACATACCACCAGCATACTGCAGTGTACCAACCAGGCAACAAATACCTATTGCATTCTTCAAGATAATTTTCAGTCCTGTGACATAAAACATGTTCCTCCCAGGTTAATGGTGATCCCCACTTCCTTGTGTCAGGTCATTCACTTTTATTGATATAATGCATAACAGAAACCATGCAAACGGAATCACCACACTGCTGATTGACTGCATCATAGCATTGCATTGGATCACTAATTGAGACTTAATTTGGACGGCAAAATTTTTAAAAGGTTGATTGTTGGGTGTGGGCCTATTTTAGACTCTCAGCTTTCCTCGAGAGTGGGCCTATTATATACTCTCAGCCTTCCTTGAGAGTGGGCCTATTTTATACTCTCAGCCTTCCTCGAGAGTAGGCCATGAGAGTCTTGGTAACGACGAAGGGGGAAGGTACTCCATGGGAATTCTAGGTTTGGAGGGGGGAGATGATGTTGTTGGAGGCCAAGATGCGGAAGGGGAGAGATGTATATTTGGCGGCGGCGGTGGCGACGGGGGTGTGGAACGTCCTTCAAGAGAGGAAGAAGGAGGCAACAATAGAGGAGGCAGGAGTTGGATATGGTGGATGGAGACAAAAGAGGAATCAAGAGAGGAAGGAGGCAACAATTTTGAAATGAAAGATATCAGAGCAAAGGAAACAGATCTCGTTTCGTCATGAGAGTCCCATGCCCACAAAGGACTAGGGTAACACAAATGACACAACCATGATCACATTCCATGCAAATCAATCAATGCAAATCAAAAAATAACCACTTCTCTCCAGTCCAGTTCAAACAACAAACAAGAGAGGAAGAAGAGAGTATTGGTAACAACAAAGGGGGAAGGTACTCCATGGGAATTCTAAGTTTGGAGGGGGGGGGATGCTGCTGTTGGAGGCCAAGATGCCATAGGGGAGAGATGTTTATTTGGCGGCGGCAGTGGCGATGGGGGCGTAGAACGTGCTTCAAAAGAGGAAGAAGAAGGCAACCATAGAGGAGGCAGGAGTTGGAAATGGTGGACGGAGACAAAAGAGGAATCAAGAGAGGAAGGAGGCAACAATTTTGAAATGAAAGATATCAGAGCAAAGGAAACAGATCTCGTTTCGTTATGAGAGTCCCATGCCCACAAAGGACTAGGGTAACACAAATGACACAACCACAATCACATTCCATGCAAATCTATCAATGCAAAATCAAAAAATAACCACTTCTCTCCAGTCCAGTTCAAACAACAAACAAGAGAGGAAGAAGAGAGTCTTGGTAATGTCGAAGGGGGAAGGTACTCCATGGGAGTTCTAGGTTTGGAGGGGGAGATGCTGTTGTTGGAGGCCAAGATGCCGTAGGGGAGAGATGTATATTTGGTTGCGGCGGTGGTGACAGGGGGGTGGAACATCCTTCAAGACAGGAAGAAGGAGGCGACAATGGAAGAGGCAGGAGTTGGAAACGGTGGATGGAGACGAAAGAGGAATCAAGAGAGGAAGGAGGCAACAATTTTGAAATCAAAGATATCAGAGCACAGAAAACAGATCTTGTTTTGTCAAGAGAGTCAATGTCCACAAAGGACAAGGGTAACACAAATGACGCGACCACGATCACATTCCATGCAAATCAATCAATGCAAATCAAAAAATAACCACTTCTCTCCAGTCCAGTTCAAACAACAAACAAGAGAGGAAGAACAAGGCGACAATTTTGAAATGAAAGATATCAGAGCACAGAAAACAGATCTTGTTTCGTCAAGAGAGTCAATGTCCACGAAGGACAAGGGTAACACAAATGACACGACCACGATCACATTCCATGCAAATCAATTAATGCAAATAAAAATAATAACCACTTCTCCCCAGTCCAGTTCAAACAACAAACAAGAGAGGAAGAAGGAGGAGACAATTTTGAATGAAACAACTTTGGGTATGAGGACCATCATGGGAGGAAAGAGGTCACGACGGGAGACATCATTGGAGGTGGGGGATGCTGTTGTTGGAGGCCTGCCAAGTTTCCCACTGTAGAGTTGGGAGAAAGGTGTACAATTTAATTGCACATTGTTAGCTTGTCCTCATGGCGTGAACTGTGAAAACAAACAACCAAAAAACATAGTCTCACCTTGTGCTCAGGATTGGTTGACAGGGAATTCTAATGGCTAGTGGTGGGTGTTGGTGGCACGGCCTAATTTCCTCTGTGGGCCAAGATTTCCATGGTAAAGTTGAGAGGAAGGTGAACAATTTAATTGAAAAATGTTTAATTGTCAGGGAAGGTAAGAGTGACAAAAAACCAAATACAGTCTCACCTTGCGCGTCACATACTCCGTGAGTTTGCTCCCAATGTGTTCCAGATTATGTTGAGATGGTAAAATCTGCCCGCTTTGACGGCCTCCATCTCTGCCATTAGTGATGTTGATGACATGAATGGTGCAGATTCGCGAAGTCCTAATGCTGGAGATATGAAAGAAAAATCAACAATCGTGTTGATAGCACACAGACTCAGTGAGCATGCTCCCTATCTGTGCCAGATTATCTGTTGAAAGGATGAAATCTGCCCTCTTTGACGGCCTCTGTCGCTGTGTTTATCAATGTTGTTGACATGAATGGGGCAGATTGGCAAAGTGCTAATGCAGGAGATGTGAAGAAAATCAACAATCGCTTTGATAGCACACAGACTCAGTGAGTTTGCTCCCCATGTGTTCAAGATTATCTGTTGAGATGGTAAAATCTGCCCTCTTTGACGGCCTCTATCTCTGCCATTAGTGATGTTGACAACATGAATGGTGCAGATTTGCGAAGTTCTAATGCAGGAGATGTGAAAAAATCAACAATTGTGTTAATAGCACACAGACTCAGTGAGCATGCTCCCTATCTGCGCTGGGTTATCTGTTGAGGGAGTGAAATCTGCCCTCTTTGACGGCCTCTGTCGCTGTGATTATCAATGTTGTTGACATGAATGGGGCAGATTGGCAAAGTGCTAATGCAGGAGATTTGAAGAAAATCAACAATCGCTTTGATAGCACACAGACTCAGTGAGTTTGCTCCCCATGTGTTCCAGATTATCTGTTGAGATGGTAAAATCTGCCCTCTTTGACGGCCTCTATCTCTGCCATTAGTGATGTTGACAACATGAATGGTGCAGATTCGCGAAGTTCTAATGCAGGAGATGTGAAAAAATCAACAATTGTGTTAATAGCACACAGACTAAGTGAGCATGCTCCCTATCTGCGCTGGGTTATCTGTTGAGGGAGTGAAATCTGCCCTCTTTGACGGCCTCTGTCGCTGTGATTATCAATGTTGTTGACATGAATGGGGCAGAATGGCAAAGTGCTTATGTAGGAGATGTAAAAAAATCAACACTCGCTTTGATAGCACACAGACTCAGTGAGTTTGCGCCCCATGTGTTCCAGATTATCTGTTGAAGTGGTGAAATCTGCCCTCTTTGACGGCCTCTATCTCTGCCATTAGTGATGTCGATGACATGAATGTCGCAGATTTGCGAAGTGCTAATGCAGGAGATGTGAAAAAAATCAACAATCGTGTTGATAGCACACAGACTCAGTAAGCTTTCTCCCTAACTGTGCTGGCTTATCTATCATATTTATTTGCTGCATTTTCATTAGAGAAGTATAACCACGATGGCAGTATACCTAGGGTATAGGCAACTACAAAAATGTGAATGTTCATAAAAAATTCTGCCTAGGTTTTCATAATTTTGCTGAACAACTGTTGTTTTAGAACCTTGTGTTAGTAAAATTGTAAGCAGTTACACCAATGGGAAAATATCCCAAGGATCTTGCTAACTGTTAGTAGAAAATGAGAAAGAAAGCTTGACTCCACCCTTGAACCGACCGTTGAACCTGGTGTTAGCTATTCTGTAAGTAAAAAATCTTACTTACAGTGTAACTAGCAGTAACATGAGCCTTCCTAACAATTCGTTTGCAGTGTAGATGAACTTACACTAGCCTGTGGGGAGTTATTGCTCCCTGATTTCCCTTTTAGGTAGGACAGGTCTCTTATTTGATGAAAAATCTCCTAGCAAGATGTCTTCCTGTCTCCCTTCCTCTTGATGCACAAGGTTACAAGGCATGTAGAAAATTAAATTGTTGTTTGTGTAATCTTGAACTCCTTGTCCCGTGGATCGGCAGTTAGGCAGAGCACCACAGTTTTAGATATAAATTGTTATTTCTACTCGTTGCTTGTCCACCTCCTTTTTTGTACTTCTTTGTCTTGAATAATCACCCTTTCCATACCTTCTACATACTTCTGCACTATTCTAATGTTTTCCTGCAGCAAACACACCAAAAGGAACAAATGAAAGAGGATTTTAGTTAACTAAATATTTACTCCCTTCTGTAACATTTACCTCTTTTGTGCGAGGGGTGTGGTGAATTTGGTCCGCCAGTTGTGCGAGGTGGATTGGAATCGCGATCCTATGCTTTCTAAATAATTGTGATGGGCAAGCGATCATGATGTGCAAGCGATCGTGATCTTGTCGTGAAGGGAAAGTGATTGTGATAGGCAAGCGATCATGATCTTGCCATGAAGGGAGCATGACGAGAAGCAATCATGACCTTGCCAAGGGAAAGTGATGGTGAATGTGACGACTTGAGAGCAATTGTAGGGGATGCCAATCTTGGGAAAAGGAAGACTATCGTGGATGTGGAATCGTGTGAAATGGGGAAGTCCTGGAAGGGAATTTCCATGATGATATTCAGGATCTTTCACGATGTGGCTGGTGTGCGCCTTGGCTGGCCTCTGTCACATCCCGTTGTCACATGGGCCATCACAATTTTTGTGCAAAATATGACAATTCACCTCTATAAGAGTATGAATAGGAATTAGTATAAAATCGCCACAAATCATGAATTGACTTTTTTCACTCAGCAGCCTCTATAATGGGAAATACTGAAAACTGGATAGCCCCAATGGAGGGCAACCTTCCTGAGACATATTAAAACATATCTTAACCCCCCAACACTTTGTTGCTAAATTGTGAGTTAAGTAGCCGTAAATCTGCACTAGCTGTTTCTTAACTAGCCGTAAATCTCTATCTTGCATAAACCTTTTTTTCCAATTATTACCTACATATATACCTACCTATCTCTATTAACATGTTTAAGAGGGGTACTTCAATAGGAACCACCGTCAAATAAGGATTTTTTTCATTTGTATGGCGAAAGCATGGCAAATGGGCCTACCGTATAAATCGGATTATAAGTCATTCACATTATAAGTCAAGTGGAAGTAGAATCGGTGACATTTGTTCTTTTCTACTTCATTCACACCCGGACAGCACTAAAACATAAAAAAATAGATTCTCCTCACCTCCAGCAACACGCCCATCTGTGTAGCTCCCGATAACTCCTTCTAGTTGTGGAGTTATGCCAGATGGTAGCGGAACACACCACACATCATGGGGCACTTCACATCTCTGATGAAGACGGGGGAGGACGCATCAATTTTGGCGCGAGCGGAGTTACAAAGGGCAAAAAAAAGAAGTACCCCCCTACGGAAGTAAATAGGCAAAGATACCAAAAAAATAACACGGGTGATAAGCTAACTTGAGTGGATTATGGGCTACTTTTTTAATGTATCATTTGACATTTCATTTACTTATAAACCGATTTATACGGTAATTCTCTTTGCCTACAGAATCGTCAAATAATATTTTTGGTGGGGGTCTTATGAGGCTAATTTTGCACTAGGAATCGATTGGTGAAGTCAGATTGACTCAAAAGTGGGTAGAAATGGGTGATAACGGAATTTTTGAGTTAACTAGTGTCGGTTTTACGGCTAGCTTATTTACTAGTGTTGATTTTACAGCTAGATACAGCAGAGGGGAGTGAGGTTGAGGGAAACTAACAATTGAGTGTGTGTGCTGTAGGTGCTGCTCGTTTTTATATGGTGTACGATACGAACCATATTGTACCTAACAACACCATGCTATACTTATTTTTGCAATCACGCGAGAAATGAAAATGACGTAGTAGAGGCAATATAAAGCAGTACCAGATACTATTGGCGACAAGCTGTCAAAAATAACTCTTCGGGAAATGGGCTATTTCAAACAAATAAGCTATTTTTGAGAAATCGGCTATGCTCGAGAAATAGCCTATTTTCGAAAATCGAAAATCGCCTATTTCTCGCAGATAGCCTATATCTCGAAAATAGCGTATTTCTCGAAAATAACAGCACTAGTTACGTAGGAATAGTAATTTGTGCAGTAGAGCTCGAAAATAGCCTATTTCTCGAAAATAGCCCTTTTCTCGAAAATAGCTTATTTCTCGAAAATAGGCTATTTAATAAGCTATTTTCGAGAAATAAGCTATATTATAGGCTATATTATAGGCTATATTATAGGCTAAATTATAGGCTAAATTATACGCTATAATTGGCTTACATAAAAATTACTCAAAATTTCACTCCTGCACGAATCATACACCTCCTAACAAGACACATCATTTTCTACGCTTTTATTGTGAAGTGTAGGTAAACAATGTTCATGCTTCCTCCTCTTAACAAAACATTTTTTTCGTGTTATTTCTTTATTTCACTGTTTCCCTCAACCTCAGTGTTATGTTAGTTTTCCATACCTACCAAACACCCACTAACCCATTAGTTTTAAGTTTTAAGGGTCAAATGGGTAATGAGTCAAAACATGCTGTACCATGTAATTGTTGGTGTTAGCTGGACCAGGGTTAATGCAAATATAGTGTAGTGGATTTCAAGATGGGTATGCTGTGTGGGTGTAGGAGTGGTAGGAGTTGGGGATAAAAAAAGCCTAATTGCCTTGCAATTTCACCTAATCCGAGGAAAAAGCTACTCACGACGGGACTCGAACCCGCAACCTTCTGTTCCGAAGACAGATGCTCTACCATTGAGCCACGTAAGCTTGCAAATTTAATGGTTTTTAAAATATACATAATGTAATAATAGCTTCGTTCAATGGTTCAGATTAATTCTTTTATATTTCTCTTCTTTTTATGAAATATGTTATTGGAGTTTAATTACAGTGTAGTATCTTCACTTCTTAAGAGACAGGTAATATCTTTAACTTTCACAGGTGGATTGAAGTCACACACACCTGACCGTCATAAGTATTGTACAAAGTATTGTACGGTACGATAGTCTTCGCATGATGTTTAAGTCCAACGGTGAGGATGCAAGATGTTTTTCTCACCGCCTGCCAACTTGCTATGACGTATCGTACAATAATACCCATAATAAAACCATCCGTTAAGACATGGTGTTTGATGGGAAATCAGGAGCGTGAGGACCTCTTCACGGGATCTTGCATGATATTCTTTTGCGCTGAAAATAAAACGTCATAGAAACACGACAAGAGCTGACTAAAAAGAGACCCAATGGCCCATCAAGAACGCCACACCCCATTCCTTATCTCGCTTCTCGCCGGTGGACTCGCAGGGACATCGGTAGACCTCGCCTTATTCCCCATCGACACACTGAAAACCCGCCTCCAATCACCTCATGGCTTCCTAGCCGCTGGCGGCTTCTCCGGTGTGTATAGAGGAGTATGGGCAGCTGCTGCTGGAAGTGCCCCAGGCGCTGCCTTGTTCTTTGGCACGTACGAAAAGATGAAGCCTACAGTTAATAGAGCGCAGCGTAATGTTTTTGGCGAAGCGTCTTCTCCTGCATTAACGCATATGATATCCGCGTCACTTGGCGAAGCTGCAGCGTGCTTGGTCAGAGTTCCGACAGAAGTGCTCAAATCAAAAATGCAAACAAATGCGAGGGGTACAGCCACACTGTCCTCTACAATTAAGCTTGTGTTGGCAGAAAAGGATGGCAGAGCCTTTGCTTCTGGATTGTTCGGAGGGTTGTACAGAGGTTATGGCATCACGCTGATGAGAGAAGTCCCATTTGCATTCATTCAGTTTCCCCTCTATGAGAGGTTAAAAGTGGAATGGAGTAAATTACAGCTCAAAGAGACAAGTCCCTTACAAGCTGCTGCTTGTGGGTCATTTGCGGGTGGGTTTGCAGCGGCTGTCACAACCCCATTAGATGTGGTTAAGACAAGATTGATGCTTGGTGCAGATAAATTGGGAGTTCCATATTTAGGTGCACGTGATGTCGTTTCTAGGATTGTGAAGGAGGAAGGGAGCTCTATTTTGTTGAGTGGGATTCAACCAAGAGTTATGTGGATATCTATAGGAGGGTTTGTGTTTTTTGGCGCATATGAGTCTTACAGATCTATGCTGCTCATGTCTAGCGTAGGGTTATAGCTAGCAAAGTAGACTACAACATAAAGCATGGTGAGCAACGTTTTGTGCTCATTTACCCTGAAAGAGAGTTTTCACACAGGGCTTGCATCAAGTATTCTGTTACTTTCCTACATGATGTAATTGAAAGAATTCAAACCTAGTTCAACATAATATAGTAGGAAATACATAAATATATAGCAGAAACAAGCCGAACCTGCCAATTCCTGGGATTAGGAGCAAGTGACAAAGATGAGCCCTCCCCTTTTCTTCAGAAACCAATGAATACAAATGAAATGTGGCATGTCTTTTCTTGATATTTCAAATCATTGATAAATGGGAATAGTGCCATGATAATCACATTCTTCATTACATGGTCGTTAAGCAGTTCTTTTGCCAGCAATAATAATGCTTGCCTCTCCACTGTTGCTGTTGGATGCTGCATCAGATCTCTTCAGACTCTATTGATTAACATATCATAGCATCAATGTCCCCTAGGACTGGTCTTTTTTGTTGCAAGGCAAATTCACAAAGTGGAAGCATTTCAAACTAAAAGTAGCAGCCCAATGCTGTGAGTGGACAATCACAAGCTGTTATCATTATGTCTTCAATCATGAGGTTGTGTCACTTGTGTCGTAAGGAGCTAATGTAATGGGAGTGCTCATTGTGTATACAAAGGTGTTTCATTTGGGTTAATGACCCCATAATGGTAGGTTTTCCTGTCTTTGTGAAGAGTATTACCTCATAGACTGATCCATCTGTTGAGGCCATTATACATCTGAAGACTGAAAGACATGGGCCACTATCAGGACATAAAAATAGAGCAAGGATGTATTTTTCTATGTCCAACTCGAGAAATCTTTGTCTACCCTAAGATATCCAATGTCCAAGACATGGCAGTCCATTACAGACCAGATCCAAAAAGAAATGTCATGAATATTTTTTGCCATGTCCAAGTATACGCTATCTCATCTCCCTTATTAAATTGCACTTGACTTAGGGGCTGCACTGGTGAAATGCCCAAAATATTTCTTTCTTCCAATAACCATGATACTTGCCAGCCTTGTAGAGATTGGCCTCCTGATCATTTTTCACTAAGGCACCAATCAAAAAAAGTGACTAGAAGGTTCCCATTTTCCGCGTAACGTGTAGAAAAAGTTCATTTTGCTAGTGACTGGACTAGTGACTGGACGACTCCAGTTTGTTTAGGCATCATTACATGCACTACATAGATCCACAATATATCAAATTGATCAGAAACCTTTAGAGAATCGTAATGATGCATTCTATCATGTTTTTGTATCAATATCTAACTATCTAAGCCATCAATGTACTCTCTCCATGCATTTTGCTTCGGTTTTTTTGGATTCCAACAAGACTTCAGCAACGGATGTTTACTCACCAGCGAGTCTCCATCGGCAACTTTTTCTGCATTCCACCTTATCATTACTGTTCTCAATCGTTCACTTACTATCGACTCAATCACACCATCACACCATGCTGGATATGAACTCCCATCCTCATCATCCAGATAAGTGAAACAGTACTCGATCTTGAATCCAATTAGTTCGTTGCCAAAATCGGGCATGACATTTCGTTGCAGCATCGCCGCTCTATCAGTATCTCTTTCCACCTCTCTCCTTTCTCTCTCCTCCACCATTTCTTGCTTAAACTCTTCACCAGATTTTGCGTTGAACCTCTCATCAACTTTCAAGGCTGTCATTGTTCCAAGCTTATGCTGATACTTGTCGATAGACAGGCTAATATTGGGCTCTGATGGTATATCTCTACTGCGCTCTGCTTCAAGTACAACACTGACAAAATGATCAAACAACTCTTTTGATGTGAACGTGTATCCATTCTTGGACCAATTATGACCAACATCTTCCCAGCCAAATCCCTTACGACGGATCGATATTTGTTCTTTAACAGCTCGGAGACGCTTCGCTTCGCTATCTAGCAATTCAAATTCCTCCCTTGCCTGCTCCGGAGTTTTCCAGCAACGGCCAGAATGATACTGCTCAATGTAATCCATTGCTTCAATGTAAGCCTCACCCTTTGCCTCTGCATTCTTCTGCTGTGCCAGTTTCATTCTGTTCAGTTTTGCTTGCCTGCAATGTTTAATTGCATCATCGTGACATTTTCGAGTTTCTTTCATTTTTCTTCTCCCTGCAACAATGATGGCATTTTGGATCTTTGGATTGAGTCGGTGGAAGAATCCAAGGTCACGCTCTACAATTATTTCATTTCCATTTTCATCATATTGCTTTCGCCTCCTTATCAAAGCAACATGATCTCTATTCCAATCACCGTTGCTATTTTGCTGTCCACCAGCAGCACAACTATCAAATCGGATAGTTCCGAACTGTTGCATGTTTCTAGTAGACATTCCATGCACTGACTCAGAGATATTATTACTCGCCTCAATTCCCATTGCAGCCTTGCGCTCTTCTTCGCTGACAACAGAAACACTGTAAATGCCATTCATACTCTCAAGATAATGATGGGTCACCTTGCTCTCGTCTCGCAATTCCTGCAGCAATCGAGTTGAGATTACCACTGCTAACTCTAGACAGAAATCGTTGGTCTGGATAATGTCATCCCGAGTTGGGTAGAACAATGCAGCCCGTAGCATATCTAACAACACCGCATCAACACGCTGGTTGTTGACATTCATTGCACTCTTGATCTCAAAGATATGCTCAAGGTACTCTCGTAGTGGAGGAATCTTGCTCGTGATTGGCTCAAACATTTGCTCCATCATGAATTCTTCATCAAGAAACAGGGAGGGATCATCGAGGATTGCTTCAAAAGCTTCTTCGAGGCAGGTCAATATAGTAGACATATCGTAGTATCCAAAGTTGTATTCAGACAATTCATGACACTTTCCTGCTAGCCAACGAACTGGCAAACAGACTGACACGTAGAGAATGGATAGCACCCTGAACTGTGCCACAACTTCAGATGATCGCAGCATTATGAACAGTTTTGTGGCAAGGATGGCATCACTTTTGCCACCAACAGCAGTTAACCTCCAGTGCAGGAATTCAAGATAATACTGGAGATTCATCAACACAGCTGGAGCACCCTCAACACACAGATCTTGACGTGCACCACCACAGGCTCGGGTGGTCGGAAACAAAATAGCTCCGGGGTGATATTCAATCATCCACCACTCCAGCTCATCCCCATGCCCTTTTGGGTAGTTAGCTGTAGTTCCCGCCAACTTTTCAACACCACGAATTGTATCAACTGAATCGATTTGAACCCGGTAGACTGCTGGGATGCTCTTCAAATCTTCCTGTACGTAGTCGGTGATGAATTCACAAATATCCCCATTGATTGCATCAAACCAGACATTTGGCATGTGTCGCCAGCAGTCTGCCATCCTGGACTTGACAGTGTTGGCAGGAAGTCCCAAGTTGGCTACTTCTTCTCTCACCAGAGTTTCAAGCTCTCTTCGAAGCTTAACTGCTGTGGAGCATCCATCGGAAGTCTTAAAAGCACCAGCTAGCTTTGCAATTGACAACTTGTCACCCGTTGGAATAGTGGAAAGTACGTCATGATCATCAGGGTACATTTCGGTGAATACCTGGCGTAGGTAGTTGAGATGGTCTCCTCCTTGTTTGAAGCAAGCCTTGAAGGCCCTTGCAGTTGATTCAGCAGATCCATCCTCAGCAATGATGCACCCATCAAGAGTGACTTTCCTGAAGTGGCCCGGCCTGTAAATGTCTTTAATCTTGGCAACAAAATTGTTGAATTCTGTCTGCCTCCTACTGGTTCCATCAAAAAATGCCTGTATGATGTCGTCTGCAAGTGCAACTTTGTAGGCAGCAATTGTTTTAGTGCACCAGACAGCGACAGTACGACAATAACGCACAAACCTAATGCTAGGACTCTCCACCATGATCTGCGTCTTGGGAATAATTATCTCAAGAGTGGCGAGAATGTTAGGACAGATACAGGATGGAGGTGTTCTGTTTGCCAACTGTTCCATTATTAACTGGGTTACAGTAGAATCCCATTCCATATGTTTGCCTTTCTTCTTGATGATATGCGGAGTTAGTTTCTTTGGAAAATGCAAAGATCAACAGAACAGTGTGAGAACAAGGCTACCAATGTGAAGGTAACGAGGAGTACTTACATCAATAGCTTCTATGGCCTCGGTCAGATCACATTCCAGACTCTCCACCTTTTCCTTATTTGTACGAAGTTCCCTTGTCAATGATGCAATCTTTGACTTCGCTGCTGCTAACTCATCATCATGTTTATCGTTAATAGACTCAATGCACATTTGCAGATCGGTGGCTTCTTGTTGGGACTGCATCATTTTCTCTAGCCTGGAGGCAGCAAGCTTCTTGTGGTGTTCTACTTGCTTAGTAGTTTCCCTAGCCTGAGCCTTTCTCTCTTTGTCTAGCTGGTTGTACTCAGTAGCAACATCTATGGCCATATTGCTAATTTCACTGATATCCTTGTCCTTCTTGGTGATGACTTGCTTGAGAGAATTGACCTGCTCAACTGCTCGTTTGGTGACAGTGGTAACTTTCTCTCTCATCTTGATGTCTTTCGACAAAATAGTGTCCTCCATCTCATGGCGAATCTTTGTGTTCTCCACTCTAAGTTCACAAGCAACATTATTTTTGGCTTCACACATGGCCTTTAGATTCTATCACAAGGAATAAGTATTGGTTAGCAGGTACTGTAAGTAATGGTTCAATAGAAATACCAGTCATTGCACTTCACCTTAATTTCTTTATTTTTAGATTCAATTTCCATAGCATGATCTCTCACAGTTTTACTTAATTTGGAGGCAAACTTTTTCTCCACAACTGACAAAGCTCTAGCAGACCTGTCCTGTTTGTCAGTAGATTGGCAGTGAGCATCAGTGAATATGAGAATGAGAGTATATACAAAAAGAAATGGACACATCCTGGAGACACACCTTCTCCTTCTCAACTGCTGTTCTAACTGCAGATTCAAGACGGTCATCATATTGCTGCTTCTGGGTGAGGAACACAGCTTCTTTCTGTTCAATGATAGCTTGTAATTTCTTGATCTTGACTTCTGCCTGTTCGATAGAAGCAGCTGCAGTATCTTGAACATTCTTGACCTTGGTGTCTGCATCTCTATCTGCAGCTAGAGTAGCAGACATGGCTTCTTTCATAGCAGCCCTGCTTCTCCGAACAGTCTCTGTGAGATCTTTTGTTTTGTTGGACAAGGCTGATAGTTTCTTGTCCTGATCTACAATAGTACTATTAGCTGAAGATAGTTTGGATAAGGTGCTCTTTAAATTAGTCTTCAAAACAGCATTTGTAACATACGAAGTGGCTGCACGAGACTGAACAGATTGACAAACAAGAGCACCAGATCCTTCTGCATTGGTACTTGTTAAATTTTCACTCGAAGGGACAAACTTGGATACCTTCTGATTATTCTTCGAATGAAGCTTGGTGCTAAGAACCCTCTTCCTCTTGGGCATCTTCTTTTTCACAGGAACTGGGTGATCATTTCCATCCTCTGTGATTTCTGTATCTTGTTGACTAGAGAGTGGGGAGGGGTAAGCAATTGTGTACTGAACACAATTGAAGTTCATCAATTAAACTTACCAATCTTCATTCTTGACAGGAACTTTGTGGTGGTTGCCATCCTCAGGGATGTCTGGATCTTGTTGTCTAAAAAAGGAGGTTAGCAATTGTGTTCTGAATTTAAATGAAATTTTGCATTACAACAAACAGACTCACCTATCCCCCATTGTATATAGTCCCTCCTGGTCTCAGATACTTGATAAAAGTGAAGCTGGGGATTTTCAATGGTTGCCAAACCATTGAAAAGAGTGGAAAGTTGCACAAAGATCACGGAATTGTTGAGAATGAAATATTGAATAAATGGACAAAAAATCATGCATTGCATGGTAAAAACTTACTTTTTAAGGCTGCAATAGTGCCCACAACATTTTCGTATTGTTGAGGGACAACACGATGAAGATTCGAAGCACTATGCAGTGCTGTGCCTTCAGAATTCGCGTCCCAGATGGTGGGTTCGCAATTTTACAGCTGCGCCGTTTCTGTGTTGACGGGCCAAAAATTGACGGAGTTTGAAGCTGCCGTCACACTTCCGTGGTTACGGATGTTGACGTAGGGACGTGGTGGAGACGTGGCTGAAGTGCGGTGTTCTACCTCGGGATTGATCCCGAGATATTTGCTGTGGAGTTGACGATGATGGGGGAAATCGCGATCTCGTGTGCTTTGTTTTTTGGGGATGAGAGGCTTACGTGATGCGTAAGCCAACATCTGGGCACGTAAGGGTGACCATTTTGACCCTTCGGGCACCCTTACGTCACGTTTTTCAGTGATGCACTCATGTGAGTCGGGGGAAACCCAAAACAAGGGGTCAATTCTATTGCCCATTGTCAATTAATTAGTTGCGATGAGGAGCAAAAACGGAAGCTGGCGAGAGGTCAAAAAAGCTCGGCGGCAGTTGGCACAGTTTGGGTATCTAAAGTAGGAGTAAAAATAAAAGATACTATTTAGCATTACTCAGATAAAAATGGAAGAAGGAGAGGGAGCTCTGCACCCCCTACTTGACTTAAGACATGTCAGCTTTTTGACAAAGAGTATCCTTTCAACATGTTTTCATGGTATATCATGATTTGTCTATCAACAGCATATCATCATGTCAAAGTGTTGCTGGTGTTATATGTTTGAGATTCCAGATATGCTCTCTCCATTTTAATTTGTGCCTTCAAGCTTCCATACATGACATGGAAACCATGTGAGGGGAATGGGTGTTACTCACTCTCATCACTAGCAAGATCTCTCAAATAGTCCTTCCCATTAATGGTGGTAATCCACAAAACACACAAAAATGAAGGTGTGTCTGCCTTTAAGAATAGCAAATGATTATTTGTACCTTGACACAACTGTAAAACAAACTTCACCATTCCTTATGGTATCTAGAAGCCGTGTCCCTATGTTACCAGGCAATGCTATTGGCTTGCTTATGTAGATAATAGTTGTCTTGTTATGATAGTGTGTTTCAGGCAGTGCAAATTGGCATTTTTATCTCCGACATTAAATGATTTATCATTGATATCATGGCTTCCAGCCCTCATCCTTAGGACTATTCCGCTGGATGTTCAATGTGATTTTAGTTGTGACATGTGACTTGTCAATTTGGGGTTGACAAATGTGATTTTTGTGGTTGCAGACACTTTTGAACTACCACAACCTGATGTAAAAAATATGTCATAATTTTTACCCCCTGTAAGTGAATGGGAATAATGTGATGTCAGTAATCACAGAAGAATTATGACTGCACAACAATCAATCATGAACGGCATATTTTCTAAAATCAATCGAATAAATTAGTCAGTCTATTTGAAGTTGTAATCGAAAAGAAAATTATCCCCATCTGTATGAGTATATACATAACTAAGCCATTGTAAGATCATGCAGAGATGAGACAATGTCATATTGCAATGATTCACTCACTATTGCTTGTGGTTGTCTTGATGTCATACAGTGACCCATCTCTTGATGAGAACCAATGAAATCTTAAGGGATTAGTTGGAGTTGGAGATGTGACAATAGCTTGTTTATTGTTAAAAACATGCAAAATCAACCTCAAACAAAGACAGCCCTAGGGCTGCCTTACCTGTTTCAACACCAATGACATACATTGTAAGATGCAGAGCAATATCAATATCACTGCATACATCATAGATTTGCAACACTATGCTTACCAGCATTTACACCAAACTTTGTACAGTGGTCTCATGCTCACCATCAGCTTCCTTACTCACATCAATCCCACCACTAACCAATGCAGAAATTAATCAGCCAGTTGACATGGATGATAAGAACAATGAGCAATAATTAGAGTTTGAAGCAATGGGAGATAATGTAAACTGCAATGCCTGGGTTTGACTTATATCATTTGCTGTGAAAAATTGTAGAACAGTAATCAAGCTTCGTTGTTAAAATTACTCACCACACACCAGGGTTTCAATAGTGCTGGTATTGCTACACCCCTCAACACTATCCACAGAAAGTGCCACAATCCATGATTGCTCAGCATCAACATTGTTCATGAAAACACCAAGTTCTATGCTGATTTTTAGATGCATTATTTTCCAACTTGGATATAACAGGAAGAGAAACAGGGTCATTTCTGATCCTGGTCCTTGCACTTTTGATATCTCATCCCCTACCTTATATGAAAGGTAAGAGGTAGGGTGTATGGTGTCCTGTTGAAGATTTCATCATGTTTTTCAAATTTCTACACAGTAAGGGCAAACAAATCTTGCAATCTTTCTTCGTACCATCTTGATAGGCTCTTAGTTTCACATGTCTGCTGCGTCCGCGTCCAAAAATTGTTGAAAACGACACCGTGCAGGACATGTCCTAGACACGTCCTGGACACGTCCAGGACAAGTCCTGGACATCTCATGTTTTTAGTGTTTTCAAACGAGGACACAGGACATTCAATTTTAGACACAGAGGACATGTCAGGACGTGAGAGGACATGGAGTGTTTACTTCATTTGTAGGGTCATTTTTGATACTGTCAGGTGAATATATCAAGAGTGTTGGTTGTTGCATGAACATTACATTCATTTTAAGTGCAATCCATAAGGATTGCAGTACAAAAATAGTTTTCTTTACTCCTTCATCAACTGCATGATAGACTACCTTTTCTTCACCTTTTTCTAGGTGATTTTTAAGCCATGATCCAGATGAAGGCATGTATTTGAATTTAAAAATATATAGGGTTGAGTCAAATTTTATCACGTGCATTCTCAATCTGTTTTATTTCATGGCTGCCTGTCAATAGCATCTCACGGCTTGTGGAAACTGAACAATCTTTCTTATTTGAAAGAGGAGATTGGGTTTAAGATAAGTTTGAAGGCACATAGCTTCTGATTACTCATGGAAGTGTTACTTCACTGATATTTCAAAACGGTCCTTGTACTTCTGGACAAGGAATCAACTGGTCATTCTTCTCTTTCTACTGATGAATACTTTGCCAGTCAAAAGTCGTTGATCAATGTGTCTAAATGAAATGTTGTGTCCAGCATACCTTGGTAATCTCAAGAGAATTCGTCATCTGTTTCTGCAACACTTGGAATTCAGTAAGGTACAACACAACATTCACACATCTTGAAGCTGGCGTTGCTTCAGTAGAAGAAATGGTAACAAGGCTGATGATGCAATTGAAGGGGCTTGCTCCTTGAAGTTCATAAATCAAGAAGTGAGTGAGAAAGTCTTTAAATGAATTGATTTGTAGGCTAATTTGCAAGTTTTCCTTGCATTATTTACCAGCAATGTAGCAATGTGTTGAACTAATTTATGGAAGCTGAGATTGAGATGTGGTATTGAAAATGGCAATCAAAAGTGAAAGTTCAACAGAGATTATACAAGACATACATTGAAGCAATGGATGCATATTTTGAGGAAATTCAGAAAGTTTTCATGTCCATACCAATGAATTACTTCTCACATTTGTCGCCTGATTTTAAAAATAGAAAGTTACTGCAAGATCAGGGTCAACACTGAAAATATCTTTTGAGAATGACATAGATTGATTTTTGTTCCATATTATGAATTATATTTTGACTTGAACTAGTATAAAGTGCCCAGATAGATGATGACTCAAAGCACAGTCTTTTGTACCCCATGTTGATGATTCCCAACCTGTCACTCATTCAAATGAGGGACTCATAAACACACCTCAGCTTGAGAAAACTACAAAAAAGGTAGAGGTTTCTTTTGAATTACATGTTAACATTTTTTACACATTTTTCATGTACTAGTATCAAGAGTGCAGATACGACAGACACCCAGAACACATTTATTTTTACCCAAACCACTAATCCCATAGCACTTACTAGTCCTGTCACTAGTTCAGATCCCCAATTCTCAAGCTAATTGCAAAAAGGAAGTTTCCAATAAAATTTTTAACAAAATATGATATATCTTTGGGAATAATTCCTATTCCAAATCTCTCGAACTGGTGGTACAGTGGTGTTAGTTGGTGTTAGATGTCGGTAAACTTATAAAAATAAGTAGTAGTTCCTTTCTATTTTCAAACTTAAGTTTGGGTATTGAATATTTGAAATTGAATCTAAATTTTCCAAAGTTGACCATTCAATGTTAAAAGGGCCCAAGACATGTATATACTGAAACAAATGAGGCTGAGGGAATCTAGTAAAGAAAAATGTGGTAAAAATTAGCTTTAGATGCTGTTCATCAAAAATTTTCATTTGCCATATATTTTGCACCTCACTATGTTGACTGTCGCTTAATATTATGCAACTAACCTTGACTGTGCCATCTTGCTCAATATAATTTGGTGCCAAATTTTGAAACACCCTTCCTCATGTAATCATCTGCAAGAGAGGCAACTTTGCAAAAAATTGGTCAACTATTGACCAAGTATTGACGCTATTGGCCATTATCAATGGGATTGAAAATTGTTGATAATATCAACTACAGAGTAGGGCTAAGTATCCCCTTTTTTATTCGATATGTTGACTTGTGATTCAATATTATTGACCAACTATCAACCAAGTTGAACTGATCATGGAGGGCTGAAGAAGGTGATGGTGCCAACTGTCAACCAACAATGACCTATTTATCACTCATTAATGTTATCAACTTTGTGGTCAACATGTTGACAAGCATAAAAAGTCAATAATAATATCAAATCATGTCAACCAAAAAGTTGATAGGAGGTCAGCATATCAACTCTAGTTGTCCACACACTATCAAGTACTATTAGCCTGAAAACAAAAGTATTGACCAACAATTGACCAATTGCCAAACATTGGTAAAGTTGTCTGTCTTGCTGACTTGGGCATTTACACTTCAGGATTCTGCCTCTTTTATCGTACCTATCACAACCCTTTTGCCATTTTTGACAAGAAAAATATCTTTCTTGCATCATAGGAGGATGTGGGCCAATGGTGGACATTCAGCTTTTTAGCAAATGGGACATGAATTGACAAAATGCATGCATGCTGGGCAGTGTTGTGGTGGGACCGGTTTGGGATGGAAAGTTATGGATGGGCACTGGCCAGGACCAAAAGTGAAGGACAGGGACAAGGTGGGAACAAATTTCAATAAGAAGCTCTTCTTTTCTTCCATGAAATAAAATTTACCAATTTGAATCATGCTTCATTTCTGTTTTGTAGAGCAATTTGGAGTCACACATTCATGGCCTTGATTGCTTCAGTTTTTTATACACCAAGATTTCTTGAGAAATTTTCTACAACAGGAATAAGAATTAAGGCAACAAGACATAGACTAGTAGAAAGTCTGAATTTGTTGGGACATTTGTTGATTTTCTCATAGGAATTAGTATAAATATTGTAGTTGAAACACCCAAAATGAAGGGCATCTGCCACGAGTCACACAAAAAAGATTGCGATAGGGCTGGGATGGATGCATTCATGTGTTTTTTAGGACTTTTGCAAATTTGATAAATGCCAATAATGCGCAACTCACAACAAGGCCCACATCCTCCAGAACCAGTGCACAAGAATAGAAATTGAACATTCATCCAAAAAGAAAGCAAAGACAAATTATGGCAATGGTCACCAAAAAGATGCAGAAAAGCAATGGTAAAAATTAATTGGTATCATTGTTAATTTTTTGGCTGCCAACCCCAATTTCTATCTGTAGCTGCATTGTTGGAGTTTGGTTGCAATTGTATGGCCATGTTTAGAAAACAATAACTGAACCAAAGACCAGCAACTGTGTTTAAATACGTTTTTTCCAATGGCAACCAACTCCAATTTATATCTGTATCCGCATGTTTGGAGTTTGGTTGCTTTTGTAGCAACATTTAGAAAATAATAACTGAACCAAAGAGTAGCAACTGTATTTGAAAGCAGTCTTAGATGTGGAGTACACTTTTTCATAAATGGTGCTATTTTCATAAATGGTGCTATTTTCACCAGATAAGGTTCGGCTGCTTTCAACCACAGTTGCTCTTTTTTCATTCATTTTTTCATCGCTATATTTTTGGCAACCACTTTGCCGATGATTACATAAAGTTCAGCAACCATCCTTCCTTGTACAGTTTTGGTTGATGAAATTTAATTGACAAACTTGTAACCAGTTCCACATGTAATCATCAGCCTTGGTTACTTACACTCGAGGATCCTTTCTTTTTCATTATGACCTCTATCACATATTTTTCACTGTTTTCAACTTAGACTGGTTGCAGCCATGAGAACTATTTTCATGTCGAGTTCCTATTTTCAACCCAACATTGCCAAAACAGCAACTAGACCCCCAACTTTGTCTGTGAAACCACAGTAAGAATTTTGTTTAGTTACCAAAAAAATATAGTTAATGTAATTTTTGACCAGTTCGGTTAGACCATTTCCAGCCCTGGGGTCAATATCTTTTTCAAGGGTCTACTTTTTAATGGGTTATGATCCCTGATATAAACCCTAGCATGGCAAAAATACGCATTCAGCCCTGGGGTCTATATCGTTGGGGGTCTAAAAGAATATAGACCCCCATGATTTTTGATCAACTTGGGGTCTATATCGACCCGATGTAGATCCAGGGTCTATTTTATTTTTTTGGAGGTTGGGCGGGGTCTACATTTTTTTACTAATTACTGCAGTATGAGCCCAAATAGCTTCACCAGGCCCTCTCAAAATTTGCTGAGTCTCTGATCACCTTGCTCAGTTGGTAAAGCATTCTTGAAAACTGGAATTCATGGGTTTGGCTCCCAGTTGTGTACATCTTTTCTTAAATAATTTCAAAACAATCTCTATAAATAGACCCTGCGATCAAAAAATATAGACCCTAGGGCTGCACACACCTACTGAGGGCACAATAATATAGATCTGCAAGTATGGGATCATAACCCATCCAAACTATAGATCCTGAAAAATAGACCCCAGGGCTGGGAACTGTCTTATAGGGTCGACTTGCTAAACAGTTCTACTTTTTCAGTTACTAAATCCGCAATGTTGTGTCTACAGGTCTTGGGATACTAGTTCCCATGTCAAGGTTGGAATGCTTCCCACAGTGGAACGTCTGACCACGTGTTTACAAAGTGAGCCCCTAATGGAGTGGTAAAACATCTGTCTTCTGAATCATTTGTAGACGACAAACACATTCCTTGGTCAATTTCTCCCGTACATCCGGGTGATGACCACAAGGTCATTCTTTCTTTCCTCCTATTCATTGCACCGGCGCACAGGATTCCGATTCGGAAGAAGATGCCGACAAGGAAGAGAACACTGATGATGAATAATATGCTTGAGCCAAGCCATATAGTTCTGGTAGAAGATAATGTATGCTTCCATTAGGCAGGATGCATGTCCCCAAAATTCCTCCATGTGTAAGCAATATTCTTATTTTGGAAACCAGTTACATACAAAAATATGATGAATGTAGTTGTGTGACCACAGTCAATTTCTATTATTGTGACAATTGTGTATTCTGACGGTAATAAAAATAATTCACAACCGAAAATATATTAGCCGTGGCTGAAACCAGTCTTAGGTGTACCAGAACTACTACAGTAGAAAGAAATCAAACACGCTTCCAAAATGAAAGCAGTTATGGCAATGTTCACCAAACAGGTGAAGACATTCAATTGTAAAATGAATTTGGCAACAGAAGCTAAATAGTTTTGATAACCGAACCCAATTTCTGATCATAGCGGCATCATTGGAGTGTTCAATTTGGGAAAATAGCAACTGAATCAACAAATAGTGACCATGGTTGGAAACAGTCTTATTTTTAATGGATTATAATACTTTCACTGATTGAAAAAGGTTATCTTTTGAAAATATAATACTGTTTTGTTGGTACTATTTACTACAGACAACAATGTTTTCTACAGATAATTTTATTTTGACAGAAATTTGTTCAACGTGGGCTTCATCCTTTATGTCTTGCTCCTTTCTTTGGGGTCTGTAAGGGATTGGGGTGGGGTTCCAACCTCTCTAGAAGCACACAAAATCTCTCTAAGCAAACCTCAATGGACCTGTATTATCTCCTATTCCTTATAGCCTGTATTTGGTACAATTGCTGTAACCCTCAACTGCATGAGATTATGAAAATCTTATAATATTATGATAATTCTCAAGAATTTGAATATCTCGTTCATAAAAGCTTCTGCTATAGCGACTACCCTATTCACAAAGTAATATGTGTGTATATGTGTATATGTGTATTATATAGTTATGATTATTTGTTATGCCTTGCTCAAACAAGACTTACTATCCAATGGCATTGGTTTATATTCAAGAAATAAGCCTTTGCAAGAAATAGCACTATTTTTGAGGCTCAGAAATGGTTTTATTTCTTGCTGATGGTAATATTTTTCGCAGAACGCTTATTTATCAAACATAAGATCTTTTGTACTGAGGAATTGTATATGTTTTTGTAGGTCTTGATCATAGTCATATTACCTGCTGATGGTGTTACTTTTTGCAGAAGGCTTATTCGTCAAAAATTGTCTTATTTATAAGATTATATTTGAGAAATAAGCCTTCTGCAAAAAGTAAGACTATCTTGGAGAAATAAGCCTATTCTGCATAAGTAACAGTTGCTAGCGCACTCCAGCTCCAACAATGCAAACCAGTTACAATATAATTACACTCCTATCGGTGACATCTTTCATGCCATGTGATTTGTTTGATAATTATCCAACATGATGTCCACCCACCACTTTCCCTCAGTCTTGTTGGATGCTGATGCCTGTCTGGTGCTTACTGTAGTCTCCAATCTTGTTCCAGTCACCCAGAAAGGGAATGTAAGACATCATACCCTGCCCAAAATTGCTGTTCCTGGAGAGGTCTCCATTATGTACCTTTTACTTCACCCCAGTCCCTCTAATACCAATAAATGCACGAAAGAACATGTTTTGGTTATGACCTATTCAGTCCTTAATTTGTTTATTTGTTGGTATTAGAATAAAAAGGGCTATACTGGCTTGCCTAGTACTCACCAAAAGTAAACTGAACCTACCAGTCAAATGCTTAGAATTCCTTCAACATGTCTCAGGGAGCCTCTGTCAATTTGGGACCATCCAGTTATCTATATTGCTTGTCCTACATGCTCCAGAGTAAAAAGTTATTTGGCAAATTCATGCTGATTCCTGGGTGTTTCCCTGTAGAAAAATGAACTCTTTCGGCTCATTACCTGTTTGAGCTGTAATGCATAGATTTGTTAGTATTAGAGAAAAATCTTCAGGCATAGTACGGGAAACATTATTTTGCAAGACTGTCAATGAAGAAAGGATTGACGAGAGGTGGAATCTTATAAGTTTAATAAATGTCAGTAGACAGTGATGAATTCCTTCAAGATGGGCATCAAATATGATATCAAAATTTTGTGTTCAGTAGCAATTTTCTCAAAGTCAAGACCTTTCAGTCCCGCATGGCAAACAATAGTCCGTTAAAGTTAAAACATTATCATATATGAAGAGGAAAGCAGCTGACATAAAACAGAGACAAGTTATATTTGGAATTAAATGGATTTTGAGAATCCACTTGGTCAAATCACTAGTATCTTGCCCATATAAACATTTTGCTGATTAATCTTGGCGACGGAATATTAGTAATTTGTGTGACAAAGAATGTAAAGAATAGATTTTTATACATAGAGGCTGTCGGAATCAAGTTATATAGAAATAATATTATTAAATAATAATATTAGTAATATTGAAAATAAGAATATGAGATATTAGGCTTTAACCATAAAAACAACAAACTACATAGCTGTACAAAATAATGCAATAAACCCCTAACCTAACCCTAACCGCATGTTTGATATTTGCAAGAATAGTGTTATATGCGAGAATAATGCTATTTGCAGTGCCGCAAATAGTGTTATTCTCGAAGGTAACATTATTTCCCTAGTATATAACTAGGACTCTCCCAGATAACGTTATCTTTGCAAAGAGCATTTTTTATAACACTATTTGCGTTATCCAATATTACCGGCCGCCGTTGCAAGATTTTTTGTAGTGAGCTAAACTGAATGCAATTCGTAGAAACAGAGGAAGTTGTAGGTCTAAACAAAAAAAAATTCCCTCCTCGCACGTGAATGCACCCATTTTTGAATTAAGATGTAATTTTAAAGGTAAACATAGATCAACACATCATGACTACCACTGTACGTCGCCCCGAAAAATTAATTATTTACACGTAAGTTATCATCAACTTATTGGTAAGTGTACCTGTTTTGGCAAAAAGTGAAAAAAACTGTCTCACCGAAGAAGAAGAAGGAGAAGAAGGAAAAAGCGCCTCAGTTTCCAATACAACTAAGATTTTGAAAAATCTTGATATCATTATTCTTGCAGATAATGTTATTTCAAAAATGATTTTGAATGTGCCCATTAATCATAATTAATGATGACTTTTTGGGGTGATAAATTTTATTTAGAACAAGTATTATATTAAACCAATAAGAACATTTCCACAGCCTCATAGTTATAACACCAAAAAATACATGAAATAGCCCATTGTTGGTCAAATGTGATACACTACTTGAGAGGTTCATACAGGAAGGTATTGCGCCTATTCAAACTGAAGTAATGTTACCCAACATTGGTATTGCTTCTGTACTTGAGATCTGGGCTCTTGTTTGATAGATTGGTGGGTGTTGGTAAGGTGTTCTTTTCTTTTCAAAGTTATGATGAGGCGTGTATGAATAAAAATCTTGACTTGGGTTGAGCTTTTGAATTGTTATTCCCTTATACGCAATGTTGTTCCAGGTCGTACCCTGAACTAGCCAAGATAATTGGTGCTTCTCTTATTTTATATTGTCAGGCAAAATAGATGTTCTTGTGCTACAAATAGGATGCGTGCTCTATTCACCCATAATCAACGGACATCGATTTCCTTTGTTAAGTGTGTTTCTTGAGCTCACTCAACTCATGCTTTTGTGCCAAATGCAATGTAAGCCGACGCACTGAACATGATGCAACCATTTCTGCTCAGCAAAGAGCGAGATCGCGGCTGAATATAATCTTCTGATCCCGCTATTTTCTTTCCTAGAGGTAGGTATTCTATATAGCTGTCGACATCATCATTGACTGTGAGAGAAAAACCAGGGAAGCAAATCTGAAAGCAATCGTTGTCTCCGATGAAACCACAACCAGATAGCCGGCGGTGAGCTCGGAGGCTATAAAGTGGTGCACGGAGTGATGGGACATGATAGACGTTTCTAAGCACTATGTTCTTTCCACCAAGAGACACTGCAACGTCACCAAAGCCAACTATTGGTGCAGTAGATTTGTCAGCCAATGAGACGAATCTATTTGAAACCTTTTCATACGAAATAAAGGCAGAGTAGTCCGGCCACAGATGATGAGTGGCGCCAGAATCTGCAATTGCAACTTTAGAAGTAGCATTTGCGATTTTGGTTAGAGAGATGGGTGAAAGGGACATGTCACAGCAATCACTTTCAAGAGCTGCTGATGAGGTAGACTCCGAATGGCTCGAATCATATTCAGCCTCGTCGATAAGGAGACGCTTGACTGTTTCCTTTAAGGACTGTCTTTCATTTTCAGTGAAAAAATGCTCTACAACCCGTTTAACATTTGGACACGCCAATACAAAGCGGTGCCAATATTCTTCCGCAGAACTTAAGCGTACTTCACGCGAGAACGGACCAATGATATGGACATTTTTCAACCCAGCATCGCACATCAAGCCGTGAAGTATATTTCGATCAGCTGAAATTCGCTTGGTTGGGAGAAAAAAACTTGCTTTGTTTGATTGTCGGGAGAATGCACGCATCCATTTGTGTTCGAGGCCACAGAGTTTAACAGCAGCAGGGAAGATTCTAAATGCATTCGACATTTCCTTCCTTTCCCATGCAGAGAAACATACTTTTCCACCCGGCTTCGTACACCTCACCATTTCGCCTAGTCCTTCATTTACCTGAGAAAAGTAAATGACACCGAAGTTCGAGCACGCGATGTCATATTTATTTGCCCATTCCGAAGGTAGACTATGCCCGTCTGCCAATCTGGTCTCAACGCGTCGAGGTTGGCTAACGTTGCCGTAATGAGCAGGAGTAAAATTCGCACGTTTCTCTACTATCCTCAGCATTTCTTCACTAAAGTCCACGGCAGTCACCAGACTCGCTCCTCGCGAAACTGCGTACAGCGCACCAGCACCTGTTCCGGTTGCAACATCAAGTACTGATTTGCCGCCTAAGTAGTTAACATCATCTTCGTGTCCATGTCGACCAAGAAACTGACGATTTAACAAAAATGGCAAAAACAATGAAGTAAAGGGCTCGACTCGTTTGTGGTACTCCCCAGCTACTTCGTTCCACGCATCAATGGCCAAAGTTTGTTCGTGGCACAATTCACCGGAAGAGGATGCATCGCGTTCATCTGAAAAGACATTCTTCGTTTCGAATGTTCTATTATCATTCCCATCCATAAAATAAGAATCATCTTCTGATGTGCACGAAGATGTACTCGCTGTTGAAGGAATGCTCTTGCCTTTCGCAACACTAGTGTTTGCTTCCCTTTTTTCAAGAAACATTTCCAGTGGCGGCGATCGTGAGAGTGTGTGTTTGAGTTTTCCTTGCATGGAAGCTCTCCGATGGCGATGCCCGGTGAGTTGCACAGATGGATACTCTACGCTCGGTTGACTCCGGGACTCTTTAGAAGAATTCTGCGGTACTCTTAAATTCAAATGAATTCGGTTAGGCTTGTGAGGGAGACTTTGCCACTGACTACCAGGAGGATCGGCCGGCATTGTGATGGTGGTGGGTGATCGTTTGAAGAATTGCGATCGATGATATCTCGCTCTTCGTTTCTGAATCAGAAGTGAAATGTTAAAAATTATGAGACAATCGGTTTTCCGCCATTGAGGCTCTCGCGTGTCACAAAGGAAACATCAGGATGAACGCGGTCATGAATGAATGTAGATGAATGTATTGGACAATACAATACAGTACCAAAGTATTGCACACCATCGCAGCGTGAGCACAGAGTGGTTCCCAATAACATACATATGTGGTATTGTGTGTATTAATGGAGATGTGGGTGTTCATGGGATCTGGTGGGATTGGGGTGCGAGATGGGCTTAACCAGAACCTTCGACTCCAACACAACAGATAACAAACGCAACAGGAAAGTGTAGAGGTCTGCAACTAGATTGCGAAAACAGACAGGAGATTCGCTAGGTTTAATAGGTCCGGCGCACTTTTGTAAATAATATCCCATAGTAAAAGTACGATTACGTCTTCTCTTAAGAATCGTAACATTATTGAAGCATATGGTTAGTCGTAGAAGAGAGAGACGTATTATGGATCGGGTATGACATTATGTCTGCCACGAGGAGCTCTTCCTCTACGGTATGGTATTCAATTTTATTATACTACATACCACTGTCTTGCCCCAAACAGTCAGTTGGGTATTTTTTTTATAATAGAGCAGGTTCCTTCTCATAGTGGTATAGTAAACTACAGCCCCGGTGTTACCAGGTTTTTTGGTCCAGAAAGAACGTACGGAGGCTTTGGGACAAGATGGATTTTTTTCAGAAGATTAGCCGCTCTTTCTCAGCTTCTCTCTCAATTTTTTGGCTGCCTTCTTGTCAGCTTCATTTGTCATACCTGTGGTACGAGGAGCTAGGTCTGCTCCCTCTCCATCAGCTAAGTCCGACGCTTCCTCCGCCGCTGCAGCTTCGATACTAGATGTGGCACTGTTGTCTATATTTGGTGTGATGACTTCAACTTCCACTGGAGGAGAAGGGGCATCTTTCAGCACATCAGCACATCCTCATCGCTGCCAGAGGAAGGCGGCATGGTGGATAGTTCGGGAGAGACTATGGTCCGTAAATACTATGGTCCATGCCTTTAAGAATATTAGAATAACCCACGATTGACATGATATTCATATTGAAGGCAGCAATGTGATCTTTGCAAGGTGATAGAGTGGCTGGCCTCAAGGCGGGAAAATTTGAAAAAACTGCGATGCCGACGTGTGATGAGTGCAAATACTTGAACTCGCGTCACCTCCCATTTCCCTGTGACCAAAAAAGTTTGCGCGCAAATAACCTGCCTCAAGATCCCACTCGAACTTGCTCACCACCCATCATCTATTTCACTCAATTTCACCACATAACACCTCAGACTCACATTACTTTCACTCAACACTTATCTGACCAATTCATCGCCAAAGGAATGTGGAATTTGATGACAACAATACAGTTATGGTATGCCACTAAGGCTCTCCTTTGATATTCATGCAGTTGCCTTCCTTCTTGACAACTTGCCACCTGAATTCTATGGTGCCTTCAATAAACACTCCATTTCGCACACACACACACACAGTGAAGCATTTTCCAATTCCAGAGGAGTGTACAAATAGGATATACCAGACCTGAGCAAAAGTATCTTGTTTTAAGCATCCCCTAGAAGTATTTCTAAACAGCAGCAATCAGCTGGCTGCTGTGGCGCATGATGGGAGGTCCTAAACAACAGGAAATAGTAGTTGGCAATACAACATATATTAGAGTGAGTAGTTTTGTTCTGTCGCTATTTTTACATGAGCTGTAAGTCAAGCAAAACTTGGAGTAGAAGCTAGTGATCAAAACTAGGCAAATGAATAACTGCTACTGCTACAAATTTTGTAGCCCATTTTTGGCTGAGGTGGAATTTTGATTACTCCATATTTGTGCAGTGTAAAATTTGGGAGGCTTTACTGAGATCATATATAGTACGTCTTGAATCATTAGATAGATATCTATCCCCTCATGTGGAAATGCTAATGCATGGTGTTGGGAAAAATTCAAGACTGGTGTATTGCTTTAAGGGAATGTAGATGTGATTGAAAAAAGAGGAAAGACAAGTGTGATGTTGTGGTACAGTTTCATACAATATGGCGCAAGGTAAGCACCTATTTTTATGTGATGTTATTAATGAACCATTCACATATTGATAAACTATAGTAACTTCATGTTTCTTCAGAAATTTCAGTTCTCAGCCCATAATTATAAAAATGCAGCAAGGAATTTCGAAACCGAATTTTCTGGATATAATCACAATACATTTCTAATCCAAATCTACACATTGGTCTGGCAATTGAGTTAGTGTTATTTGCTCCCATCCAGAAAACATCCGGATAGAAATGCCAAGTTGTCATGAGATATGTTTCTTGAGTTCACTTTTTTAGTGGAAAAACACTTTCATATAATATGTCAAATGTAGACAGAATGGACGTAGTGTTTAGATATAGAAATGCCAAGTTGTCATGAGATATGTTTTGGATTCACAGTTTTAGTGGAAAAACACTGTTCAACATATAATATGTCAAATGTAGACAGAATGGAGGTTGTGTTTAGATATAAGGTATTTTTAGCCTTGAGGGGTTCGAACAAGAATTGTCTTATTAGAGTAAGATACAATTGCCATGAACACAGTGAATCAAGTTCTATCATAACTTCATTGCAACAGTAGAAATATAAGACAAATCAGTATTTGAGCAAACTTATATCTGCTTCACTCAGTATTGATCAAGCAGTGTTTTGGTTGAAGTAGTGAAGTGAAGGGAGCAATACACTCCAAGGTGCCAGTGTGGAATTGAAACTTGAACCTTTACTTGACTGATCAGTTGGCTGCTAGAAGCATATGGTGTTCATCCCATTAATTGGGTTTGATGAGGCTCAAGGCATGGATAAGTTGTGAATGAATCTGCATGAACTTGGCAGGTTGTTTTGGATTTGAACTTGCATTTCTATAGTTTTCTGTTCAATAAAGTGATATGTAGTGTATGCCTATATAATCACAACAAAGATATTGATGGACTGACACAGAATGTTGAGGTTTTCTCCATTTACCTTTTCACCTTGCAATGAACCCTAATGCCAATGCAAACAAAAAAACACTGGTAACCTCCCTGTACACTAGAGTGTACAGGGAGGTTACTGGAGCCCCCAGGAATGGTATCTTCCGGTAACCTCCCTGTACACTTCTGTAACCCTCCGATGCACTAGTGTACAGGAGGGTTACCGGAGTCTACCGGAGGGTTACCAGAAATTTGAGACCCTAAAGGAGCTTTCGGATTTATTTCTACGTACGATAGGAATTGATTTTTTTTACAGGAAAACAGACTTCTCAGTAAGTCTTAGAAGCAATATCAATCTAAGGAGTGGCTATAACTGCATTACTTAGTAGCTAAAAATGTTTACTGGTGCCATATCAGAAGTGTACAGGTGACTTGCCAGAAGTGTACAGGAGGATAACCGGAAGTGTACAGGAGGGCTACCCGAGTGTACAGGAGAGCTACTGGGTCTGGTATATACTCATAGACTACCGTATAGTGTAAGATTGGGTGGAGTATCTCTACTGGTATAATTTAACGTACTACATCATAATAAATTCTGGGCCTGCCCCTTCATTCTCCCAAAGAACTAGCCTCAATGCCACAAAGTCCCAAATTTCAACCTCAAACAAAAAATCGCTCCTGCGGACCATCCACACCAACTCTAAGACTTGAATTTTTGTGCACACACACCATGCTTTTGAAATGTAATCGCAAAAAATGAAGTTAATCGGAATTCAGTTGAAAGACAATTAAAAAAAAAAAACTTACACTTGCAGGCAGTGAAGTGAGCGGGAGGCAAAACTCAATCTCTGGGCTGAGTTCTGGCCTTTAAGGTAGAACAAAATTAACTATTTAATTGAAAGTAAGCTGAATTAAAGCGTATGTAAAACAGGTTGATCTCATCTTAACTCACAGCAAAATAATACCCGCCAATGCAAATTATTCTTGGCTACACGGCGTTGTCAGGCAGGAGGACTAGCTCAGTTCGCAGGCTGAGTTTTGGCTGTTCCCACAGTAAGCCTGTATAAGTGTGCAATTGAAAATGAGATGTGGTAAAAACATTTGTAAAACATGTGATTTCATCAGAACTCACCTTTAAAAATTGACGCACTGCTGCCAACTAGTCTTGGATACACTGCGGTGCAAGGCGGGAGGACCAACTCAGTCTGTTGGCTGAGTTTCGGCCATTTCGTCAGTAGGCCTGTAGAAAATGAATTAAAAAAACTGACATGTGCTATGTAAAATATAGTGAAAAAGGTTGAGTTCATCATAACTCACCCCAAAATTATACCCTCTGCTGCTAATTGTTCTTGGCTACTTGGCGGTGCCTGGCGGGAGGGCAAACTCAGTCTGTGGGCTGAGTTTTTGACATTCCTGTGGTAGGTCTGTAAAAAATTAATTGAAGAAAATTGATGTGTTGTGAATAAAACTTGGTAGAAAAGGTTGAGCTCATCAGAACTCACCCTGAAATTTGACCCGCTGCTGCCAATTGTGATTGGCTAGACAACAGTGCCAGGCGGGAGGACTGACTCAGTGTGTGGGCTGAGTTTCGGCCATTTTGCCAGTAGACCTGTAAATATTTAATTGAAAAAAATGAGATGTCATGAGTATTATAATGGAAAAAGTGCATGTTAATCAGAACTCATATTTTAAAATTGACAGGCTGCTGCCAATTGTTCTTGGCTACACAGATGGTGACAGGCGGGAGGGCTAACTCAGTCTGTGGGCTGAGTTTTGGCCATTCCCATGGTAGGCCTGTAAATACTTAATTGAAAAAAATGACGTGTTGTGAGTAAAACTAGGTAGAATAGGTTGAGTTCATCAGAACTCACCCTGAAATCATACCTGCCGCTGCCAATTATGGTTGGCTAGATGACGGTGCCCAGGCAGGTGGATAACTCAGACTGTGGGCTGAGTTTCGGCCATTTTGCCAGTAGGCCTGTAAATATTTAATTGAAAAAAATGACTTGTTGTGATTATAATAATGAACAAATGGCGAGTTCATCATAACTTGCCTTAAAAGTCAACACGCTGCTGCCAATTGTTCTTGGCTACATGGCGGCGCCAGGAGGGAGGGCTAAATCAGCCTGTGGGCTGAATTTTGGCCATACCCATGGTACGTCTGTAAATATTTAATTGAAAAAAATGATGTGCACTGAGCTGAACAATCAAAAAAAGGATGAATTCATTAGAACTCACCTTCAAAATGGAGCCGCCGCTGCCAATTGTGTTTGGCTACACGGCGGTGCCAGGCGGGATCCCAAACTCAGTCTGTGGACTGAGTTTCGGCCATTCCCATGATGGGATAGTGGGGTATCAATGTAATTGAAAATAATGGAGATGATGGGGTTGAAGTGAGAGTGCACCTTCCCTACAGTTGCTGCTGGTGCAAGCACCTGTGTTGTAGGTATGGTTCGGCATTGTACCATACTATAATGTAGGTATATAAGTAGTATTTAGAGTTGTGTAATTCTTCTGTTCCTATATTTTTGGGGCCAGTATCAAGTGTTGAATTTGTAGGCCTCTAGCTAGTGAAGACATACATCTTGTCTGGGAATTCTCATCATTAGTACTTACTTCCCATTTGGAGGGCTTTTGATAGATTTGGCAGATTAGGAACCTAACCTAGTCAGTGAATGGCGTACTTGTGTGGCATGAATTCTCGGCATTCATATTTAATTCCTGTATGGAGGGTGTTTAAAAAATGACAGAACATATATAAAACCAACGGATTTGAAAATAAAAATAGGACCAATTGGCCTTCACCAAAAAAATCAAAGACCAAGCCTAGAATCGACACCAAAACTAGACCCAACAGGTGATCTTCCTGTTTGTAAACCACACAAACACTCGGAAGATGTTTTTTGCTTCAAAGCTTAGTGTGATAAATGTATCTGTGGCTTAAAAAACTGGTAACCCTCCCGTACACTCTTGGAACTTAGGTAACCTCCCTGTACACTCTGACATTTTGAGAGTGTACCGGAAGGTTACCAGTGTTTTTTGTTGCGGTGGCAGTGCTGTGCAGCACCTCTGGAACACATGAATGGTCTATTCATCAGGAGATGATTGCATGAACAAAAGCCTGATCACAGCATGACAATCCCCGTCATGAGATTCATAATTGCATACCACCAAACTGCAAACTTTAGAAACCAATTCTCGGTGCAAAAACTGCAGAGAACAAGGGACCAAGTTTGCCATCTTTGTTTGATTTGACACCATTGGCTCTTTTATTTTTATGCTGGAGCCCAATGCCTTTTAGCATTATATAGCTTCCGCTCTCACATTTTTTTTGTAAAATATGTACTATCATTGCAAACAACGATTTAAAATTTATAACTATTATTTGACTGCCCGATCTTGGCACCATCTTATTTGACTGCCAGATGACTGATACCCCAAAACTGACACATCTTTTTTAAGCTGCCAGAACCCCTCCAAAAGTTGCTGCTTACAAGGGCATGCATTAGAAGAGGGGACATGGATGCCATGTATTGCAGGAATGGTAGCCCACACCCCATGTCTCACAACCACATCACTGGTGTAGATTCTGCCAGTTGATTCCACAATTGTTTGGTCCCTGACCTGAGCCGATTCGTCGTAAAAAATATCACGCGAAAATTATAGGTAGTTTCGACAGGTGTCGAAGATTTTGATTTTATGAGCTATATTTTGTACTATTGTGAGGATGGAAAGGCAGTGGAACTGCATTCCAATCCAAATGATGCAAACGATCATGGTGTAGGTTTCTGCACAATATGGTATGTTCATACCCTTCTGATAGATGCTTAGATCTTCCTCCAGGGTGTTCTCTTGTTTGGGGTTCTGAACTTCCATGTTGGGGAGTCCATGCCGTTGGGAGGTGGACTCTCCTACTTGGGGTCCTGAGAATGCTCCTATTTAGGTTTTGTACACAGGGGTACAAAAAAGGCTGATTCATGCTCCATTTAGGTTTTGTACCCAGGGGTACAAAAATAGCTGATTCTTGGCCTATGTCACTCGCCCCCACGAATGGAGTATCAGGTAAAAAAGGAACCAAAAAAACCTAAGTGTTTTTAGGTGAAAAAAATGGGTTCTCATGAGAGTAACAATAATGAACTAAAAAGTTTGTTAAACATGTGTAACGAGTAAGTGTTGTTTGAAGAGGGAGAGTCCGTTTTTGTCGTTTTGAAACTGACATTTAATACGGTTTTAAGTTTGGTTGTTAAAAAAAGGTGTAACTCTTCGTATATTCAGTCTTTCTGATTTGGTTCCGCGTTGAATCCTGATGGTGCCATTTGTATGAACTGATGTGATAGTCCAAGGATCACTTTCATATCTACTTTTTACCTTTGCGGAGTATACCAATTTAAGAAGTACTTGATCACCAACTTTGTAGTCCCAATCACGACGTGAGCTATTTTCCCGTTCTGTGTTTTGGTCTGTTTGGTGTTGCCTATATTCTCCAATTTTATTCCAGTCGGCCAGGAAGGGTATGTCAAACAACATGTCCCGTCCAAAGATGGCTGCACCTGGGGAGGCTTTTAGTACTGTGTGGTATGTTGAGCGAATGGCCCAAGCGACGTTTGTCACGAACTTGTCTATATCGCTTGTCTCTACTGAAGGGGCCATGTCTATTTCAGCTGTTCGGAGCATAGATGATATCACCTGATGCACTCGTTCTAGAATTGCATTTGCTTGTGGATTCTTGACACTGGTAGGCTTACTCGTGATCCCATATGAGTCACATAGGGCTTTGAAGTGAAGTTTGAATTCGCTTCCATTGTCATAAATTATGTATTGACAACGTGGATACCTACTAAACCAGGTCTTGTTTACTAAGTTGCTGATCATTGCTGATGATTTATCAAAGTATGCTAACTTAGGTTTGTCATGGGTCCTTTTACCCTTCCGCCCTTTTGTATCCAGGGGAATAATCGCCTCAGTGATTACCGGTAGTTCAACTATTTCAAACCAGCTAGAAGCTGGGTCAATCATAGTCAGACACATGAAATCAATTACTGTCCCATCTTTACCTTTGATTGTATACGGGCCAATAAGGTCCACACATAGTACATCCCAAGGGTTTGTGATGGCAAATTTAGTAGGGAGTTTCCCGTACTTATGCTTATGCCTCTTGTTGACTTGGCATGCATGACAGTTTTTGACATATTTACGGACGGTATTTTGCATACCTTTCCAGTACATCGCAGCACGAAGGGTTTCTTCGAGTCTAGTGTGTCCAGGGTGCTGTAGATAGTGGTGGTACCAACTAACTGCACGGTGTTGAAGATCTTTTGGAATGACCATTTTTCCGTCCTTACATAGGAGATGTGTACTTTCGACCAATTGTGTCGAGTACTGGTCTTTCAACGTCTTCAAGCTGGCATCAAGCTTTTGTGCTTCTGCAATCTCTTGTACTGTTAACGGGTAGATTACATCTTCTTCGCTGCGGTTTGCAAATACCAGATTCATTTCCTCTTGGTATGCAGAGGTGTCTATCGCACTCTCTTCTTGCATGGTGTAATGACACCAGCATTTGGTGAACGTCATCCAGTTCTGAAGTCACTCAGTATTGGTCCGATGTCTAAGCGAGAGATGGCGTCGGCAACAGTGTTATGTATGCCTTTAATGTAAACAATTTCGGGGCCAAATTCCTCGAGGAGCAATCTCCATCGGTAGACACGGTCAGAGGTTAATCCGAGGGCGTCTTGGATTAGATTTTTATGGTCTGTGTAGACTTTTAATCTTTGTCCCCACAACATGCCTTTGAACTCCTTGAGTGTTTCCACTATGGCCAGTAGTTCTAGTTCGGTCACGCTGTACTTCTGTTGCGTCGTCGACAGCTTCCTGCTGAAGAACGCAAGGGGCCTATTACCCTGGGTGATAACTGATCCAAGTTATCTCAAATTCCATTGAATAATCGGGATAGGCTAAGACTACATCCTTGGCAATTGAAGTCTTAACGTCATCGAATGCTTTTGATGCACCGTGTCCCAGTACCATGGACGTTTCTTCGTCTTGTTGGCTCTTGTGACCTTGGTGTGACCGCACTCTCCTACCAGTGAGGTGAGTGGGGCAAGCACTTTGCTGCATCTTGCCCAAAGATCTCTATAGTACTGGACCATGCCCAGGAACTTACGGAGGTCTTTGACATTTTTCGGCGATGAAATCGCGAGAATTGCCTGTACCTTTTTCTGCTGTGGTTTAATCCCTGATCGTGTGAGGGTATAACCAAGATATTCTGTTTCAAAGGTGCAGAATGACAACTTTCGGGCGTTGATTCGCAAGCCCGCCTCGCGTAGCCTGGTAAGCACCATTTTCAATTTGTCAAGGTGGTCTTCCAGGTTTGCCTTTGTGATGCATAACAAATCATCAAGGTAAGCTTGTACGAACTCTAAGGCTCCCATTAGTGTTGACATTTTTGCTTGAAAGATGTCTGGTGAACCTGCGATGCCCATTGGCAATCGGAGGTAAGAATACTTGCCCCATGGGAAAATGAGGGTACATATTTTGGATGAATCGGGATCCAGTCTTATGGTATAATAACCCATGTTTAAATCTAGGGTTGTAGCATAGGTAAATCCTTCTAGCTCTTGCAGGACTGTACTGATTTTGGGTAATGGAAACGGCTTTCGAACCTACGTTTATTTACTTCTCTAAAATCAGTGAGAAAGCGTACAGTTCCGTATTGTTTTCCAGTGATAAATGATGGTGACGCCCATTCCGATTTGGGATGAAACTCTACCACTCCCAGGTTGCATAATCTATTCAGTTCTTTGATAGTTGTTTCTTTGCAAGATTTTGGTACTGGGTATGCCTTGCCATGATATGGCTTTGCGCCCTCCTTAAGGTTCGAAGGACACAGGCTCTGTGTTCCAATCACCTAGTGTTCCGTCAAAAAGTATCTCAAATTCTGTGAGTAACTCCCAACGAGTTTTGGTCTTGGAGACTTAGGTGAGTACAATTGGTGCTAACAATTGATTGGAGGTCTGCCTTTTATAATTTGCATCTAGGATTTTAACTACCGCTGTGTCGCTTCCTGCGTACTTTGCGGTTCATTTGCCATGCTGTTGTTAACAGCCCAGGCTTTATCCAAGTTTGATGAAGTCAGACTATTGATGTCTCTCATTGGCAAAATGATGTGATCAATGGTTATTTCTTTTGTTCAAAAATCTAGAACAATTCCGAGCTCTTTCATGGTTTGACATCCAAGAATGAGGTCGAACGCTGGTTTTGCCATCTTTTTCCTATCATACTCTACTACATCAGGAGTCACTGTGTACTCCTTACTGTTCGAATACTCAAAGAACTTAAGGTTGACTTCGCTCCTTCCTTCGGTTAGGAAGCTCCCATTTGACGTGCGCCAAGACTTTGGCACCTGCCTAGCCAAGTAGGGAAAGCGTTTCTCTGTTCCCATTGCATGGAACAGGAGATCACCATCAGATCCACTGTCTAGTAGAATCCTGATGACTGTGTTACTGGTACGACGCCCTGTAGAGTGTTCGATATTCTTACGGGCTGGATTTTCAGTCGCTTTATAGCGTGCTTGTGCTACTACAGTAGTGACCTGCCCTTCTTTACCTGTCAAAGGGGTTCACACTATTGAAAAGGTCACCCGACAGTTCGGGTCCGACAATTCGGTTATTGTTTCACTCTGTGTAAGGTTGGCTGGAAGATTTCCTAGGTCTTCTGCCAGGTTTGAACATGTCTTGTTTGAACCAGAAAATGTTATGTTGGCACGTGGGGAAGTTTTAATCGGACTAAGATAAGTGTTCATCATTTCATTACAATCGAATTTACTACACAATTTCTTAGTACTCCCCAACCCATCATCTCAAGATGAGTCTGAATCATCACTGTCACTCATGTCGTGATGCTTACGCTTCTTTTTTCCGATAGTGCGTTTCATTTTCTTGTTGGACTTCGTAAGTTTGTCGATTTTAGCGGATAGCTGCACATAGCTACTTCCTCCTCGAGCAGGTCTCTCTAGTCCACGAGAGTTTCCATTTGGTTTTCTCCCTTGAAGCTTGACTTCGGGTCCCATTGAGTCATACTTCCGGCAATCCGAGTGTTGTGGGTGGTATGTGTGCCCCCATGTTTCTTGCAGAGAGAACAGTACTTCTCTGTGCGACGTTTCTTCGGAATCTGGTCACTAAAAGAGACCATCTTCTTCCTAGATGAGTCGTTAGCCTTGGCTACGGTCTTGGGTCCTTCTCCAACCTTTTCGGTGGGGTAGGCCTTCTCGATGCGTTCAAGGACTTCGAGAAGTTCCCTGACACTCTGTGGTACCAAAGCTCCACTGAGCTCATATTGGTCCTGCCAGTTCCTAGGAACCATCCTGAGGATGTGGCTTGCCAAGTCGGCATCATCAAATGGCCCGCATACTTTCGTAGACTTTGCAGCCTTTGAAGAGTAAAACAGGCACGGCAAGAGTTCCACAAACCCGTTAAGGCGTTGGATCCTCTGCACAAAGTCCCTGATGGGTACCCTGTTTGGTTTCTTCAGCCCATTGCTGATGTAGAAACGTTCCTGCTCCGCTGCATCAGTCCTGAAGACGGTCTGCAGGTGCAACTGGACACATTCCTGAAAGGAGGTCCAAGATGCCGGGCGTTTTGTGGGATGCTCGGTCCCATACACATCGGTCCAGGGTTCGCAATTGATTTGCTCCCCAACGATGGTGGTCCAAGGACGACCGGCAGTCTCCGACAATTGAGTGGAGTACTGCAGGAAGATCGCTTGGCCAGCGGACACTAGGGCCTCACTGGTGTGGATTTTAGCAGCAGTTGCTTTGTTCCATGACTGGAGGACAGGGGAATTTTCATCCGTCCCTTTGAACTTGGCTTTGGCCGCAGTGGCCGCAGTCAGTTTTGCCTCAGCCTTTTCATCTGCCTTACAGGCTTCCCCGTAGTCCGTGTCTAAGCCTCTCTGGGAAATTATTTCCATCGAGGTCTGGACATGGTTGAGAAACTGTTCAGGACTTCCCTCGTCAAAGACGGTGACAGACAAGGTCATTTTGTTGGAGACCTTGATTTTGTTGATTACCTTCGGGGTGTCCATGGCCGTGGGAATGTAGGAAATGGGTGGCTTAGACCTCCCTGAACTCCGTTTGCACTCCTGTGGCTTGAGTCCTTCTGGGCTTGATTTGCTGGTCGACATCCTCTTAATTGCCGGCGTATTATATAACAAGGCCTTGAAGAAGGTCTTGGGTGCCCTGTTGAGGTTAGCTCGAAAAAGATTTTTTTTATTTTTTTATTTTTAAATTTTTCTTCGTCGGCCTTTATTTCTTGAAAGTCTTGCTTCCAACTATTTCGCGAGAATTCTCGATCAAGAAATTAATCCGACTTGTAGGAATCCCCGATCGCAGAAGTCGATCGCTCGAAGTTTATCGCTGATGCTCGCTGACCGCGGGATTATTTTGGAGAGCTTGTAGATCGCAAAACCGTAGGAATTCGTCGATCGCGTAGCCGATTTTGGATAAATCGTCGATCGTGAAAAAAAAACGTATCGCTGGTGCAAGTAGTTAAAATTGCCGCTCGCGATAAAGAATTTGTTAGCGTACCTCGTGTCGGAAGAGTTGGATGTCGATGGCTTCAGTGCACGAAGGTCGCACCACGGTTATCTATAGATAGTGACCTTAGCCGATTCGTCGTAAAAAATATCACGCGAAAATTACAGGTAGTTTCGACAGGTGTCAAAGATTTGATTTTATGAGCTATATTTTGTACTATTGTGAGGATGGAAAGGCAGTGGAACTGCATTCCAGTCCAAACGATGCAAACGATCATGGTGTAGGTTTCTACACAATATGGTATGTTCATACCCTTCTGATAGATGCTTAGATCTTCCTCCAGGGTGTTCTCTTGTTTGGGGTTCTGAACTTCCATGTTGGGGAGTCCATGCCGTTGGGAGGTGGACTCTCCTACTTGGGGTCCTGAGAATGCTCCTATTTAGGTTTTGTACACAGGGGTACAAAAAAGGCTGATTCATGCTCTATTTAGGTTTTGTACCCAGGGGTACAAAAATAGCTGATTCTTGGCCTATGTCAGTCCCTAGTCTTTTTGTATATCTTGTATAAGATAACATCTGAAGAATTTGTTAATTAGTTATGGAGTACACACGTCCCAACAACAGCAAACAAGCAGTGACCTCATTATTCAGGGAGGAGCTTTTCCTTCCAGTGATGAAGAATGGGTTCAGGTAAAATCTTCCACATCTACTAAGGAGTGCAATGAAGAAAGAAACACATAGCAGTCCATTCATCAAATCTAAATAAAAGATCCCAATAAAATTAGGGCTGTACATTATTCCACTCCCATCTAGATGCTTTGCTGGTAGAGCTATACACTAAATTGTGACACCAACAGAGCTCAATGACGCGTTTGTTTCTAATTCATCAGACCTGTTGGACTGAATTCTCCTCAGAGTTGTTTACATTGCTTCAATTTTATTTGACCACACCTAGAAGTCAAAATCCATTCTTGAACAGTTTGAACGATTAATATTTCTAAATTGCACCACCAAGACCACTGGTGCCCAGGTATTCTCATCAACATAATTTTTGCCAGTCTATTTACCACATTCTTAATTCTGTTGTCTCCACAATGATTGGATGTACGCTAGTCACTGTTGTTTTCACATTGCTGCACATCTTAGATGGGATATTCAACCTTGTCCTCGTCCTTGTCCTTGTCCTTGTCCTTGTCCTTGTCAACATTGTATGTGCAAAATCAATTTTTTGCTTCAATTTCACACAAAACTCAATTATATTCTTCACATTCATCAGACTCAATATACATATGAAATAAAGGGATCAGAAAATTCTTTCTATGAAATCTGACCAGCAAAAGCAAATAGAATTTACCCAGTCATGTGTTATCACAGAAGTTCAGCTGTTGAAGTTTCCATTTCTCAACACTTGATTTGAATGTAAGTTTGACGGTCTTGAACTTTTATCTGAGATATTGTCAGCATAATAATCAAGATGTACCTCTCAAGGAGTAGCACATTCTACATTAAGCACATTCTACATTATTCAAATCATAAAGTGGAATGTCAGCCAATGCATCTGGCTTTGTAAGAAAACCGGGTTCTTGATGTCTGTTTGTGTTTCATCATTTTAGACATCTTCCAATGTTTGATATGAGATGACATTCCATTTTGATTCATTATTCTTTCTCTCACTTTGTGTTCTCTGTCAGCTCACACTGCTGCCAGATTTCAGCCTTGGTTAGTTTTATGATATTTCTGCTTGTGTTTTTGTGGCACTTCTTGCAAGCCTCTGCATTTTTGCATTTCACTTGTTGTTGGTAGCATCTGTTTTCTTGCATTCGAAATCTACCTCTATCTCCCTCTTTCCTTGCACCTCCTTTTCTGAATCTGTTTCTCTTTATCTCATCCTTTCCATGTTGGTCTTACATTCTTTAGTACTTCTTGTGATACAAAGTTTGAGACATACTTGTCTCGGTAGACACAATAATAATGATACCCAGAAATAAGACAACAACAAATCATGAATTCCAATTTGAAGCATTATGCAAGAATGTTGATTAATATTTTTGTAGGTTTAACCAAAAACCCCATGCAAGTTAATAAGATTCATGAAATACTACCCCAACATTGCTGATGTAAAATATTTCACCCATGGAATAGAACATCAATCCTTTGATGATGCTAACATTGATGGACAGTTTGTCTATGAGTCCTTTCATGCCAACTGCCATTTTATGATGTGCGGGAAGTACTTTCCCCATTATTATTATAAAATATGTAAGATAGGACAACACCCCATCTCATGGTCTTGTAGACAAGCAACGAAACATAATAGATCAAAATTAAGAACTAGCTTGACAGTCACAATACAGTCTTAATGCTTTCATAAAGATATCTTGTAGCAGTGGGTTTAAAAGTCAATTCAATGAATGTAGACCTTTAGTGACGAGATTGGCTGAATAGAGCAATGAAATTTAATTACAACATTGTTCTTTTTTATTCACACTGCAGACTTGTTTGTTATCAGCTACTCCAACATAATTGTGTCTGTGACAGTCACCTCTAGATACAATGCATATTAGTTTCTCCACGGCTACTTCAATTAACCCATGAAGATGGCTCCAAAAGTAGCTCAGTTTTGGTAAGAATTCTTTTATCTTTTGATCCAAACTGGGAACCCCATCCCAGTTTGCAAATGTCTTGCAGCAACCAAGAAAATAAGCCAAACAACCACAAGAAGCCTTGTGAGTGAAGCTATCATGTAAAATACCTGAGACGCCTGAGACGAAGTTTATTTTTTTCTGTAATATTTGTATAAAAGTAGGTAGGATCATCATTTTTGAAAAGGACAAGCCCATGTTGTCTCCAAGACCTCTAGACCCAGCAGTCCATTGTCACCATATGAATTTGTGATGCAGACAAAATTCAAAGCATGAAATGGCTGTCCCAACTCTCCTACATTAACAGACCCCTATTTTGATCAATACTAAAACTGTGACCATATGTGAAGGCAGTTCCTCCACTGTGGCAACTCCCCATGAGGTGCTCAAGCCCACCCTGCATCAGAATAAATATGCATCCCCTTTGTGGCATCAGCAGTATACGTCCCGGATTTGATCATCCTCTGCAGTATAATTCTTGTATGAGAACTGTTCTGACCCAACCCATCATAATTTTATCACTGTGTTTCACTATTCTGGAAATGGATTCCACATATCAGAGAGACCTAAGAGAAGCACTCATATGCTAGATATAGCATAACGGGGTTTCAACTTATGCAATCCATCCCAACCTTACAAAGTAGACAAAACAATTACATTCAATTGAAACTAGTGATGCTATAAGGCATTGTTGGATAAAAGAGTGATGGTGGATAGAGTGATGGTGGATAATGATGAAATCCTGCACCTGTTGGAAAACCAGTATCTAATGGGAATCGATATACTGTTACTATTGTTGTTACATCTTTGTTGGTCCATATGGAAGAGTGCCATTCCAAAAGGATGAAGATTCATTTCATAGATCATCACAAACCTGTGTGAAAGATTAGTCATATTGAGATCAAGCACTACAAGAAAGATATGGTGCCAACAACCCAACAGTATAATTTATTCATAAAAATTATGACTTAGTCTAATTACACCAAACTATTTAGAGCAGAAAAGCTAGATGTATTCAGGCTACCAGTCCACCAACATTGCATGAAATGAACTCTTTTTCCATCTTCTATAGCAACTCTTGTATATGCAGATTGGCATGAGAAGATCACGTCAAGGGGTCAATGAGTTAAGTTTGAAGGCCTCATTATGTGTGTCACCACATGACTTTGGAATGCCCTGTATAGATCTTGGAATGTCTTGATGATCCAATCAGCAGGTGTTACCAATGGTTCCATGATGAATTTGTGTTTCAAAAAGACTATGTCAGAATTTTGTGTGCTTCATGCTGTATGACAGAGATGATAGGATTGCAAAGTTTTAGTGCTGTGAAAATGAACCAGCCATTGCTATGATGTTTACCCCGTGCTCATCATCCTGTTGTCTTGTTTTGCAATTAAACCCAATAGGCCATTGACACCATGTGCATTTGATTCTAGTAGTTGATGATGATGGTGATATGCTGACATGTATTGCCCAAGCAAGGTTTAGGATGAGTATTGTGTGAGGAACTAGTTCATCCAATTGATTCCTGGGAAAGTCTGCTGTACTCATGAATTGTCATTTAAATGCCTATATCACACATTCTGCAAAATTTCATCAATGGATGTCAGATGTCTGCTGAGCCATTGTTGTCAATTGCTGGATGATTTCAACTCATCGGGGGTTTCATTATTGAGTGAATGCCAAGATGGGAATATAATGTTGCTAGCCCATTTGGCATCGGTGAAATATTTTGCTTTGCATACTCTGATTCATTCTGCACCTATGTTATTACCATCTGACTCAACTCAAACTGTGATGTATTTGATCAATTTTCTGGAAAAGTGCCTGTTTTGACAGTGTAGATTTGTTGGTTGCGTCAATCTTTGAGTTTGTGCCAGGTGTTGGAGTGAAGCTTAACAATGCATCTTTGTCAGGGATTCTTACTGATCCAATCCCTTGTTTGTGCTGTTCCAGGCTTCCTATCAACTTTGTCACCATATTCAGGGAAGATGTTTCTTGATGGTAAACAAGGGAATGAAAAAAGATTCCCCTTGCTTGAGGGAGTAGTGTTGTTTTTGTCATGAATCAAAATGCAGCATAAAGGTACCTAACCATTGTTCTGCTGTTGGAAGTTCACTGCCACAGATGTTTTGGGAAGATCCAATGCAGTGGTATGTATGACCAGGTCCTCAGTGATGATTTTGATAAGGGCACATGCAAGACGCCTTGAGCTCTCTCCACCTTTGGAGCAAAGCGCCTATTGTGATGTGGTGGTCTCATAATCTGTTTCATGGATGGTGGCCCATTCCTGGTAAGGATGACAAATTGTTGTGTAGGTTTAGGTACGTTAGGCAAAATAGTGTGCCTGATGAGTGGGAAGGATAAACTTGGGATAGTAGCACCAAGTGACCAGTTGTGTGTGATAGACAATAATGAAGAAACATTGGCAAATTTGTCAAAAAATAACGCTCAGTCAGTACTGGATCCATCTTTCACAGAGATGCAATGCATTAGTAGTTAAACTCTATTCAGTGACTGAAGCTCCAGTCCTTGGGGGTTTGCCTTTGAATTGATCGTTCTTATCTGTGGAGTACTTGGGACACAACTTACCGGCAAAGTTTATTTATATCATTGCAAGATGAGCAACATTGGGGCAGGTTGGAAGATTTTGTTCGTTTGTTGATGATTCAGGGTGTACTTAAATTTAAATGACCAAGTTGATAAAATCTGGATGGCTTTCATACTTTCAGGGAAGTTACGTTTTCTTGTAGATTGGGAGAACTTTCTAACAAAAATTGTTATTAGTAATTACCTGTGATCACTAGTCCATACCTTCATAATTGAGGCGAACAAACTACCTCTCTTCCAATAATTATCTAATGAGTTTTGTGTTATCCGTTCATATTCCTCGGACGAACTTTTCTCCTTCTTGATCAAATGTCGAAGCCTTTCGTTCTCTTGCTCAATCTTCTCCATTTTGTTTGTTAAACGGACCCGTTCTGGAGTCGGATTTGCGAGTAACGAAGGAGAATGTCCATTACGAAGCAAGTTGAAGAGGGCGTTGATTCCTCCGCGTTTCTCAACAAATGCCAGAAATCTAGGCATATGTTTAACATTCAATCCGAGTTCCGAAAGATCTTTCATAGAGCTGTTCACATAGTGCCATGCCTTGCTTTGAATTGTTTTGTGAGGGTCGAGCGTCGTGATATCTCTTAGTTGTAGTGTGAGTTCATTTCCCATACTTTCCAAATGTCTTCCCGCTATAATTACACTCTTCAGTGTGTGATTACTGTTTGCAACGCTTGCCCACAATTCTACCTCATCATCTCGTGCTGCTCTCAAAAGAGCTTTTCCACCCACCGACGTTAGCTCCGCGGAAGAATTGATGAATATTGTGCGCACGGATTGGTTTGCCTTCAAGGCCCTACCAACACAATCTAGGCCGTCATCATCAAATTTTCCAGTCAAATCAAGACGGGAGAGACTGCATTTTGGATTCCTTATGGCATGTGATATCATTGACATACCCACGTTGTTGAAATTACTGAGGCCGAGTTTTAGATTGACAATCGATGGGGCTGAGAAGGGATGATGACAGGAGGACGCGATAGTTTTAAGTCATAATAGTATGAAAGTGCGATTTATCGTTTGTCACGCATACACCACTTACTTCGAGAAACAAACCATGCAATAAGTTCAGCACCGCTTCCCGATATGCTGCAAGTAAAACTATCATTATTGTCTTTCGCATCAACACAGTCAATATTGAGAGTTTCCAAATTGGCCTTCCCCCTTAACATAGCATCAATACATTCCAAAATCCCTTCATCATCAATACCAAAATTGGAACTCAGGTCAAGTACCTTGAGCCCCTTATTCCGAATGAAAAAATCACGCAGTATCAAAAACGAAGAATGATTTATATCGGTTTGATGGAATTTGATCCCTCGTAAACTTGATTGGACAAGATAAACCTTGAGGCATTCTAATTCAGGCGTTCCAAATTTGCCCTCTACTACTAGAGATTCAATCGACGCGCTCCCCACCAATTCTTGGCCAAATGAGTAGAGGACGGAGTTGAGGGCATGTTCTTTGGAGTTATCTCCATCCTTGAATCTGAGGCGTAGACACCGCACGAAGCGTCTTGTGTTCCGAATGGCCTTACCGAGCGAGACCCATGAAGCGAGTTGGTGTGTGTCCATAGAGCCTCCGAGTTCGAGGCTGATGTGGAGGGGCGCGGTGGAGTTTTGCTGGAGAGCGGGGACGTAGTCCGGCGGCTCCTTCATGTTTCTGTGAGTTGTGTGGGCGGCGATTTTGCTTGGAGCTATCGACGGAGAGGCCTCATGATCACGGCGTTGACTAGGAGGTAAGAAGAGTAAGTAGCTTGTCCCACTAAAAAGTAGGTAGTCCCTAACGACAGTACGAGTATGCCTATTACCCGTGGAATGAGTCTATGGAAGTACCGATCTATTTTGGCGAGTCTACGCATTCCTATATAGAAGAATCTATTTGTCTTATCACCCCTTTATCACCCTACCTACCTAACTCTAGAGGTAGGATTCTGCTTCCTGCTGGATCACACTCAAGATTTTTTCTTTCCGAAAAATCTTGATGTGTCTTGTTCTGTCAACTTGTGACGGTATTTTTGGTTGAAAAGATTTCAGAACGAATCAACCCGTCGGAACATATTTCTTCAGTTGCCATTGACACAGCCTTGACACTATGGTACCATACAATCAAATCTGTAGTGATGAGGCAAATATATCAGCCACGAGGCGACTGTCACCATTGATTGATGCTCTCGCTATCAATCATCTCAGCCTAAACAGAATTCGACAACTCCGATCATCAGAAGACCATCATGGCAATGATTCGAATCCCACTGGTTCCTGTTCTGTGCTCTATCACCAGGACGCCTCATCGGACCAGTCATCGATTCCTCATTCGATCAACAAAAAATGAGAATCGTTTTTCTTCATCCCATGCAAACTCCACTCAACGGACGGACACCACTCGTCTCCGTAGATCCGTCCACTTTGTGCCGGGAGATAATCTCAAATTCCTCTCCAAATCCCTGACACTTGGAGCTGACACGCTCATACTTGACTTGGAAGATTCCGTGAGGGATAAGGAACTGGGTCGACGAACCGTGAGGAATTTTTTAGATTCAAACCCCTGCGATGGTGCGGAGCGAACTAGTGAAATATTGGTACGAATCAATCCTCTCAGTGGATCCGATTGGCAAAAAGACATTGAGGCTACATTTCTCGATGCCGATGGGTTCATGGTTCCCAAAGTGGAAAGTCGCGAAGAGCTCCAAATGCTGGATGATTTCCTGATCCATTTGGAGAAGCAAGAAGGGCGTGCAGTTCCCAGAGTGTTGTTACCCATAGCCACGGAAACCCCGCTGGCCGTATTGAACATAGCGGATATTGCAAAAGGGCCCAGGGTATGCGCTATTACGTGGGGGTGTGAAGATCTCTCGTCGGAATTGGGAAGTTATGGTACACGAAATCAAGCATCTAACGAGTATTTGGATATCTTTCGACATTGTCGGAATATGTGTCTCTTAGCTGCCAAGGCGGCGGGAGTGCAAGCCATTGATGGGATTTATCAAAACGTACGAGATATGGATGGATTTGAAAAAGAGAGTATGGGCGCGAAATACATGGGTTTTGATGGGAAGTTGACGTTGCATCCTAATCAGATTTCGGTGCTGCACAAGTTATTTGAGCCGACGAAAGAGGAGTTGATAGAGGCTAAGGAGATTGTGGAGCTATGGGAAGGAGGAGATGGCAGAGGTGCTGTCGAATACGAAGGCAAAATGATTGATGTGCCTCATTACATGCGTGCGAAAAAGATCGTGGCCAGATGTCGAGATTCCTCCGGCGATGCGACATCTGTTGTGACAACAAAGAAAAAGGATGAGTCAGAGCAACAAAGTCAGACCTCTAACGCAGCTCAAGTAGACCATGACGAAGTATTCCCACGTGTGTGCATGGGAAAATACTTTGAAGATCTCGAACCTGGTTTAACAATACGTCACTTCCTCACGCGAACAGTCACAGAGTCTGACAATGTATTCTTCACATGCCTGACGATGAATCCAGCCCCAATTCATCTAGATCACGAACTCTCCAAAGGAAATTCGGCAGCATTATCCGGTTGCCCCAACGTCAACATCAATGCAGGAAAACCCCTATTTAACTCCATGTTTACACTAGCACTCCTCGTGGGAATGTCAGTTCCTGAGGCCACTCATGGCACAACAGTGGCGAACCTTGGTTTCTCGGAAGTGCTTTTTCCTAAGCCAGTCTACCCTGGTGATACGTTACGGGCAGAGACTGTGGTTTTGGATCGGAGAGAAAGTAAGAGTCGACCAACACAAGGGATTGTGACGTTGCAACATTTGGCATATAACCAGAGAGGGGAAGTAGTATGTAAAGCTACTCGACAGGCTTTGATGAAGAAGAACAGTCTGTGAGACAAGAGGGAATGGTAATATTTTAGTGTGTTCCACACTTCAGCGAGGAGTCCTATCATTAGATGTATTGAAAAGAAACATTTACCGTAAATTACTGCTGATGCTAGTTAGCTTGAGACCTCAAGCATCCTTCTTCTCTCCTCTTGATAATTCAGTTGCCGCCTGTTCCTCGAGCTCACTCATCACCATACAGCACGCAGTTCCTGGGCCAACGAAGGGGGTCAACACGAATGCTTTGATTGCTTTCGGCTCACTATGGTAGGCGATGAATATTAACACTCCAAGATAAAGCACAAGTGTGTCAACAGTCATAAATGCAACAGAAGGACCAGCCTCGACCCAAACGTCTTTCCACAATTCGCTTAGATTTTGATAAGATTGGAATGCGACAACTACCAAACAAGCGTACATTAAGAAGCTGACGCCACCCAAAAACAAGTAGGACTTCCGCATTAAATTGCAACTTTTCGCAACGTTCTTTGGGTTGGCATCCACAGAAGGCGACTTATCCATCCACAAAGCTAAACCACTCATAGCAAGCAGTGGTCCTCCCAATATTCCTGCACTATTCGTCCAAAGTCGACTGTCTGTGTCCGCGTAAAATACTAGAAAGGTCAACATTGTTGTAGGCAAAGTCAACAATGTGGCATAGCCAATCCGCAAGGTAGTTGTTGGAACTCCAAGCTTTGACTCCGAAAAAATGTAAGATGGCACCCACAGCATAGGATAGATAACACTGACCCCAAGCAATTGAAACAGGAGACCAAATAATACAGGATACCGAACTAGTCCCTTCGAGCCCTTGCGACCCGCCACCACAAGATTGATTAAAGTGAGCGGCAAAGAAACTACCACGACGCCCCCCCACGTAATGATACCCGCTGGATACGTCTCTCGAAGCTCCAGAAGGAACTGAGTGATCAAGCACACGAGCACTTTGAAGGCTCCGAGACCCAACATGGGTTCATAGCTGTGATATCCCGTCTTTTGGGCAAAGTCGTCAACTGAAATGTCAGGATTGGTGCACGCAGCTAGAATAGGCTCGAATGCAGGGCCGCTGATTTGATTGACTTTGTAGAAGGCCCAGGCGCCGAGGCAGAAGGAGGGAATGGCGTAGGATAGTTTTCTTGTCATGATTATGTGAGCTGCTTTGATGGTGTTGAATTCGAAATCTGCGTCGTACCCAAGTTCGGATAAAAAGTATCGAATGGTAACAAATCAAAAGGGAGCACAGCACCACGAGGAGAGCATACAGTGTATCGTACTGTTCGGTAATAACATAAATAGTACGATACGACGCTACGAAGAATTGTACGTGTGAGGTGTGTACAATACAATACCCTACCATAGACGTAAATAAATAATAATTACCACAAAAGATATTTTTTAACACCAAATTACATAATAAATATCTAACGGGTGTCAAGCGTTTTGGCGCGCTGTTTACCATGACATCATTCGCTGGAAGGATCGAATTTGAGTTTCACATCAAAAGAACTTTTCAATTTTACAATATCACAGAACAAATCAATTCGTTGCGAATATAAATATTTCTACCGACAACTTTGAAGCAAAACAAAACATTCATCCTCTGCATGGTGCCATGTTCAATTGAAAATACGAACGTTTGGTCCATTGTTCCCATCATATTACCTCGTCAATACTAGCAACGCACCACAGTATGTTTCGCCTCATCGCCCGAAGCAACTCCAATGTCCTGCGAAGGCGCCACTCCACCCTACCCCAGTCCTTCACTAACGATCCCCTTCTTCACTCGAAGAAAATCCTCATTGCCAACCGTGGTGAAATCTCCCTACGAATCCAGCGCGCCGCGCGTGCCCTTGGTGCGAAGAGTGTGGCGGTCTGTGCAAAGGAAGACATCGACAGTCCTCATGTGAAAGGGGCAGATGAATTTGTGGTGGTGGATGGGGAGGGGGCTATTGGGCCGTATTTGAATGTGGATGGGTTAGTTGGGGTGGCGGTCGAGAGGGGTGTGGATTTGGTTCATCCTGGTGAGTTTGGAACGGCAATCCTCTATGGATCTATGTCCTAGAATTGTCACGCTGTTGACGTGATGCATATGTATGAAATTCTCATCTACATCTTCAAATTCCGCTTTCTAGGCTACGGATTTCTATCGGAATCTGCCCACTTCGCTCAATCCCTCGAAAACTGTTCGATAGGATGGGTAGGACCTCCACCGCCAGTACTCGAACTGTTTGGTGACAAAATTCAAGCTCGAGCATTGGCACAAAAGAGCAACGTGCCCGTAGTCAGGGGCAGTGGAAATTTGAGCAGTGGTGAGGAGTGCTTGCAAATTTTGGGAGAGGGTACGGTGGGTTTGCCGGCGATCATGAAGGTGAGTTGATCATGGTCTTTCCATGGCTTGACGTTGCTTGCGTTTACTCGTCGCACCGTCCAACAATATCAATTTCTCATTTCTGCTGTCATCGACATGCAAACTATAAACACACCCGATCACGGTAATTCATTGTTTGAATTGCGCGGATTATGGTATGCCAAAAATCATAGGCGGCCTACGGCGGAGGAGGCCGCGGAATGCGCATAGTCCGCTCCCTCTCCGACGTCCTTCCGTCCTTCCATTCCTGTCAACGTGAAGCCCTTACGGCATTTGGTCGAAACGAAGTCTTCCTCGAGGAATTTTGGGAAAATACCAAGCATTTGGAAGTGCAAATCTTGGCTGATGGTGTAGGAGGCGTTATTCACTTGTATGAGAGAGATTGTACAGTACAGCATCGTCATCAAAAGGTGATTTAATTAGCCCCGGCAAGGGACATTCACCCTGAGTTGAGACAAAGGCTTGTGGACTGTGCTGTGACGCTGGCAAAGCAATGCAATTACAAAGGAGCGGGAACGGTGGAATTTTTAGTTCGAGGACAATTGAGTAGTCCGGATACTGAATTTGTTTTTATGGAAGTGAATCCTCGTGTGCAAGTCGAACATACCGTTACCGAGGAGGCTACTGGTGTAGATATTGTTCAAGCTCAATTGTTAATTGCTGGCGGACGCACTTTGGAGGAATTGGGTCTTATTCAGGATAACATTCGCTTGAGGCAACATTCTTTGCAAGCTAGGATTACAATGATGCCAGGAAAGGGTGAAACGTTGGAATTTTATCAAGAACCAAAGGGAGATGGCATTCGTTGCGACTCCGCTGGATGGTATACGTCCTTCAAACCCAATCAAATGTATGACCCACTTATTGGCAAACTGATTTGCTCCTCTGATGGTGTAACAACGGATTCGTTCGAAGAAGCAAGGAGAAAGGCACTGAAGTCTCTCGATGACTTCAAGATTGAAGGAGTTGCAAATAACATAGACGCAGTCAGAAGAATCCTGACTCATCAAGACTTTTTAAGAAATTGTGTCAACACTAGCTTTTTGGCTGACAATCCCGAGATATTAGATCCCAATAAAGAGGAGAAAGAGCGGCATTCAGATCATGGTGCAGCAAAGCGAATATATTCCGAAGAAAAGATCAGATTCGAGCTAACACCGCCAATGACAGGCAATATTTTAGAGGTTCGTAAGAAAATAGGAGATGAGGTCGATGTCGGAGAAGCTGTTGTGGTACTCGGTGCAATGAAAATAGAGACAGAGATGGTGTCGCCATTGAGAGGGGTCGTAACCGAGATAAATTATAAAGCTGGTGAGCAAGTTTCAGCGGATGCAATTGTGGCTGTTCTGGAAGGACACGAAGAGATAAAAATCGACACGTTAGAAGTTAGTGCATCATCGAGCAGAAGGATTCACGCTACTAGTGGTGTCATGCAACTTTCCGATCCAAGTCTTGAGGTTTGGCGTGGCTCGAACGACTTTGCTCCCCAACATGCTTCAGATAATGGGCATCTTTCGGTCCCGGCGCTTCGTTCTCTCCCGGAGGCAGAACTTTACGACGCCAAAGCACAAGAACGCCGAAAGAGAAATGAAATGCTGAGAAAAGAACTTTCTTCGAAATTATGTGCAGTCAAACTCGGTGGTGAAGACGGTTCGGTTGCAAAGCATCGAGACCGAGGAAAAATGCTACCTCGCGAAAGAATTGCTAAAATCATTGATCCTGGTAGTGCATTTTTAGAGATAGGGGCGCTTGCTGGAGGCGACGATCTGTACACTGCAGAAGATGGAAAGAAAATTGACTTGCCCTCTGGAGGTGTTGTGGCTGGCATTGGTTTAGTTCATGGTCGCGAGGTGATGTTTTGTGCGAATGATGCAACAGTCAAAGGAGGCACATATTTTCCAATCACGGTAGGTCATCGAGCGTTAAGGGTTTCGTTTGGATTCAATTGTTTCCTTGTTTCTAACACACGATCTTGATAATCGATGAAAAGGTTAAGAAGCACCTGCGTGCCCAGCAAATCGCCATGGAAAATAGATTGCCTTGCATATACTTGGTTGATTCAGGTGGCGCCTATTTACCACTCCAGGCAGAAGTCTTTCCAGACAAAGAACACTTTGGAAGAATATTTTTTAATCAAGCAAAAATGAGTGCAATGGGAATACCACAACTTGCAGTTGTATTGGTGGGTAGAGATTCCACTGCCCTCGTTGTTCCTTCTAATTCATACACTTAAGAACTTTATCTATCACTCACCTTTCTATTCCTTCCTGATACTAGGGATCTTGCACTGCTGGTGGCGCCTATGTCCCAGCCATGTGTGACGAAAGTGTGATTGTGGATAAGAATGGGACGATATTCTTGGCTGGACCACCACTAGTAAAAGCAGCCACACAAGAAGTTGTATCCGCAGAAGAACTAGGTGGTGCAAATGTTCATACTGCTATCAGCGGCGTTGCTGACCATTTTGCTCAAGACGAGCCAAGTGCTTTGGCGAAAGTACGTCAAATTGTCGCAGCCCTCCCGATAGATCCACGATTAAAGATGTCTCTGTCACAAAACAGAAGCAGTTTTGTCGAGGAGCCACTCTATCCATTGTTAGATCTCTTATCTATTATCCCTGAGGATAATCGAATACCATTTGATGTCAGACAAATTTTGGCTCGGGTTGTCGATGGCAGTCGTTTCCATGAGTGAGATATGTTTTTTTTCGGTTTTTCTTTTACAAAGCTGTCTAGGTTATCTTTTCATCCTGAATATCATTATTATCCATGCAATATTCAGGTTCAAAGAAAGATTTGCTAAAAGCATTGTTTGTGGATTTGCCAAAATACACGGTCTTCCAATAGGCATTGTTGCAAACAATGGGATTCTTTTCAGTGATTCTTCGCACAAAGCAGCTCAGTTCATTCAGATATGTGGACAACGAAAATTACCCATCCTCTTTGTACAAAATATTACTGGCTTTATGGTAGGAAAGGATGCAGAGAATAGAGGCATTGCTAAGGATGGAGCTAAACTTGTTAATGCTGTTAGCTGTGTTCCTGTCCCTAAAATCACTCTTATTATTGGAGGAAGCCATGGTGCAGGAAACTATGGTATGTGTGGGAGGGCATATGACCCAAGATTTCTGTTCACGTGGCCAAACTCTAGAATTTCTGTTATGGGTGGGCTCCAGGCGGCATCAGTTTTGTCCACAGTTGGAGCAGGCATGACATCTCACGAGATAATAGAAAAGTATGAAAAAGAAGGATCACCCTACTATGCTAGTGCAAGGCTTTGGGATGACGGTGTGATTCAAGTGGAAGACACAAGGAAAGTACTTGGACAGGCATTGCGGGTTGTCTCAAGACAGTTTGATGATGCACCAACACGTGACAGTGCATACGGAGTATTCCGAATGTAGGGAGAAGCTTCTAACTCTACTTCAAATGACAAAGAGTAGACATTTTAGTAGTAGACGCAGACATATTTTATGTCATTGAAGAGGCTTCATGTGAAAGGATTTGTATTCTCTTTTCTGGTATGGTATCAAGATACCCAACAGACCAGCCAATTGACTCCAAAACATGGAGTGCTTCTTAATCTATTTGAGTCTGTCCCAAAGACGCAACGGACAAATGAATTAGACTCAAGTAAGGTTAACTTTAATTAGGTTGAGGGAACTGGTCAATCAAGATCTTTCTTGAAATAATCTTAGTTTGTTATCATCTGAGATTTGTCCTTCTCCTTCTCCAGGAAGATCCGGCAATTTGGAACAAAGTAAGTAGAAGTAGAAATATCCCTTCCAAGGAACATTTGGGGAGAAGATATTGATTCAAGTAATACCACAAAATCAAATTTAAATCTATCGTACGTCTACATTGTATTGCTGATTTCAACGGAAGAAAAGATAAAGAACATTACGCGAATCCTATATGTATCCGTAAGAACTATCAACGATTCAGTCCAGTATGACCTCTTAGAGAGGAAAGAAGCAATCGTTGCTGCCAAACTCGATTGAATATAATTGAGCACTTTTGAACATTTTGGACCATTTTTGAATTGTTCAAAAATGTTCAAAAATTAGGGTACATATTTCGGCTAGGAGGTATTGAACATTTTTGAGCATGTTCAAAAATGTTCAAGAAGACATTGGCTTCAATTCATTGTCGTTGCCAATTGAGGTCGGTGTAAAAACATCGAATGTATGTATTCATACTTTTGAATGTATTACAAGCAGCCGCTGCAAGATTTTTTAGCAGCGGTAGCCCGCAAAAAGGAATTCACCTTGTTTTGTTGAAAAGAAGATATAACAGCGGCCGCCAGTTAGTGCGCGCGCCGCGCTCGCTTCGCTCGCGCTGCGTGCATGGCCACAACTTCTTTAGTACTGTGCTTTACAATATTAAGCTAGCTTTGCTCGCACAATGATTCGGCAATACATTATGTTACAACAGCCATTGCCAAATAAAAGAGTGATTTGGTCCACTCTCAGGCAATATCGGAACTTTAAGGGCTGATCAAGTGTTGAAAAGGCCATTTCTTTGCGTGGTCACTTTGTTTCAAAAATGACCGCAATGGCTGTTGCAAGCGCGGGGGCACTTTCGATCAAGTTCACTTGAGGATCACTTGAAATTCTTGAAAACGTGTTGGTCCAACCTGTCTACCAAGTGAACCTATCAACAAAATGAGATCAGAATTCGCTCCCTAACAGAAGTGAGCGAAATGTACCAAAACCTCTTTGGGGGAACAATTCAATTTTGAGAATTAGGGCTTGAGAGGGGTCATTCGGTCATGTTGGTACAATAAAACTCTCTGGTTATGTACCATTCCAGGTCTTTATTGTACCATGTGGCAATCCTCACCTTACAATACTTTAACGAACAAGCAATTTTACGTAGAGATGGTTCTCGGTCGAGAATTCGAGATTGAGACACGAGAATTTCTCGTTCGAGATGATGTCTCATCTCGAAACACTCCGATCCAAGATCCGAGATGAGACTTTTTACATACACGTACAACGCACGTACATATATAAACACATATCTATCAAGGTACATACGTGACATGCGTCAGAATTGCGCACAAGCTCATTCAATCTGGAATGGAATCTCCTATCAATTCCAAGGATATCATCTCGAATGAGATCTCGATCTCGAAGGGTCAAATCTCGAACTATTCTTGATCTCGAAAAATTGTACAAGACGAGAACGAGAACCATCTCTAATTTTACGGAATGACGTAAAATTCTTTCTTCTGTACCGTTCCATTGTAGTGCCAGATGGTACGGAACTACCATAAAAAGTAGTCATATGGCATGGTACCGATGAATATTATTATTTGTTTATTGTCCCTGGTCATTTTGTATTAGGGGACCTTTTTCACAACAGTATTATTTGTTTATTGTCCCTGGTCATTTTGTATTCGGGGACCTTTTTCACGTGTGCGTTGACATTGAGACAATTTTCGAAGAAGTGATAGCGTGATGCATTTACATGATGTGTCCGTTGAAAATATTTCTTGGCGAGGTGACCGTGTAACGTTGAAAACAAAATTTTGATGAAGTGATAGCTTGATGAGTTTACATAATAAGTCAGTTTGCAGGGAATAACACCATGTTACCTAAAAGAGTCAATATTGAAAAAAGCGTCTCACAAAAAGATACATCTTGACAAAAATATCCAAAATATTTACAGGTACTTGAACGTAATAAACAGGTGTTACCTAGAAAAGTCAACAGTAAAAAAAGTGTCTTGTTTACGATGAAGAATTTACAGGTATTTACATCAAGAAATAACTTGATGTTACCTTAAAAGAACATAGCGAAAAAAGTGTCTCACTGGAGAAGGAGAAGGAAAAAATTCTCAGATCATAACAAACTAAGATTTTTTCGAGAAAAAATCTTGACACCTATTCATTTCTGAGAATGACAAAACATTTGAAAGTTTAGTTACTACAGTATTGTACAAAACTCTACCGTGTTCATGCAAGTTCATTCTTAATACTTCCCTTAGTTCACAATTTACCGCATCTTCCAGGAAAAACTTTTTTAACTATTGAATATTATAAGCAAAATCAAACTCATACTTTTCCAAATTGCCAGTAAATAAACTATTCTCATGTTTAAAAAGCATGGGTAATACGGTTCTTTTCATCTGTGCCTACCTGCAAAAATACATCTAAATCGATCTTTTTATGTAAGTAGCTAATTGTGTTTGTTTTCATTGTGGTTACCTTGTGAGACTTTGACTTTTGCAATCAATGGTACTTCTGAACTCTACAACATTGTGTTACCTTCCAGTGATGCTTTAAAATGTAACCATGCCTTCCAAGTGGTCTATATAAGATTAAAAGGATCGCTAGACCTCCTGAAGTTTTCATTGACTAAGTTGAAATGTTACCCTTCCAATAGGCTTTGGTACATTTTGCTCATTGTCTGAAAGGACTTCAGTTTGAAATGTAATCGTGACCCCCAAGAGGTCTATTTCTGATTAAAATGACCGCGTGACACTAAGTTGAAATGTTACCCTCCCAAGAGGCTTTGGTACATTTTGCTCGTCACCTGTACCGAGTATATTCTGATCTCATTTTGTGCACATTATGTTCACTTGAGATTCAAGCTTTGACCAAAACATTTTCAAGAACTTCAAGCAGTGCTGAATAAAACTTTATCGGAGAGTGCCTCAGTGCAAGCAACAGCCATGGCGGTCATTTTAGGATCAAAGCAACCGCGCTGAGACAAGGCTTTTGCAATACTCAATAAGCCCTGAAGGTTTCGAAATGTCTGAAAGCAAACCAAATGAACTCTTTTTAAAGGCATTTGCATATCATATATTGCCGAATCACAATGTTTGGAGAGCGTGTTCGAATCGACCTAGTAAGAAGGTATCAATTGCCCTGCCAAGATTCTTGTGTTTTACTGATTCTCTCAAGAAGCAAAACTGGCTTGTGCTAGCTTCTGCTATAGTTGTATTCTCACTGTGAAATGGACGACTCGTCAAGTTCATTAAATTTCGGGATTGTTTTCATGTGTGTGAACCTAGATGATGTTACACAAAGAAGGAAATAGAAAGCGGAGAGGGTGGTATAATGTTGGCATTGTACTTCCTCTGGTTCAAGTAAAGTACAAATTAATTATATTCGTATTATTTCTAATTCACCACAAAAAGGGAAAACATCGTTGCCACCACATGAGGAGAGACAGCGCAATGACTGCAAAAAGTCACATATAAGATACCTTGCCCTAATCATACTATATAGAACTGCCCATTTGGAACTTGTTTCTGTCATTTCTGATAATTTTACTGGTTCATAGTTTGCTTCAGATTAATGACAAAAAATTAGTCTCAATTCTATGAAAAAATTAAGCAATTCTTGTAGCCAAGACAAACAAGGTTTGCTTGTCTTGACTTCAAAAATTGTGTAAGTCTACGCTGAACTTGTAGAGTATATACTGGAACGTAAGATACCCTATGTATCCTCTCATGTGAACAGAAGACAAATCTAGCCCTAGAATCCTTTTTTCTCTTCCTTTCTCATCCATTGTCCACCCAAGGACTATTACATGAGTTGTGTGGTAACATCCAACAGCAAGGGAGGTTTTTTGGCATCAACCTGCTGCCACAGAATTCAATACATATGGGCATATTGCTGGTGAGAAAGAAAATGCTGGTTTTAGTTCCATTTGAGTGGATTTAATACCAGAAAAACACAAATGTCTGTGAGACTTCCCCAGTATTACTTGTTCACCGATATCCCAGTTCCTTTTAACGGTGAAATAGTTCACCGTTAGAAAAATATAATTACCAGTTTTTCTAACGGTGAAATAGTTCACCGTTAGAAAAATACTAATTCCTAAGCCTTGAATATCTTGTACAACTTTTTGAAATAATTTGATTGGCCTAGCTTTCACTTGTAAAATTGATATGAATGAGGCTTAAATATTTTTTAGTAGTTTTGATGCCAAACCGAAATTACCTCTGGGGGGCAAATATGTTTTATTGGACTTCTACAGGAGGCACATAGGAATTGAACAGCTAACGGTGAAATATTTCACTATTAGGATTAAGATGGAGAAAGCTAGTAATAGTGAACTATTTCACCATTAGAAAAGGAACTGGGATATACCCATAATCTAGCTTACATGGTAGTATGGTACAGGCCACACCATAAGTAGGTAGATCTATACATCACCACATGGCATAGTGATATGGCAACAAGTTGACGACATATTTTTCTTCTGATGAACCCTAGTATCATGCCGCATTTTATACAAGATACCCCCTTGTTTTCAATAGTACTGCATTTTGATGTACTAAATGATACTTCTTGCAAGATTCCCCTGTCACAAAGCTCCAAAACATGGCTTCTAAATATTGTAATAATACAACATTTTTTACCTCTCTCTTTATGAGTGGTTGTGGTTGCCTTCAGTGCATGCTGTGCAAGTGCAACCACTAATCAGGAACAAGGGCAGTGTACCAGATCATGTGTCACAAGCTGGGACATGCAAATTGAGCTTGCCGTGTCACTTCCATTGTTATGGTACTTAATAGTACTTAACACAGCAAGACTTTTTCAAGAGCAGCGGCTGATAGTAATTTATAAAAATATACTATACCTACCTAGCTGTCATGCACATGATCAATTAACAGGAAATTAAATCTCAGTCATCTCTTTCTCAAAAAAAGTCTTCTTTCTTGGGGAAGACTTATTTCTCAAGAATAGAATTATAAATCTCAGAAAAATAAGAACATTGCTCAGAAAGACCCTTATATCAGAGAGCTACGTGAATTTTTATTATTCCTATGAAGAGATGCCTCTTATTTCTGAAAAATAAGCCTTTTCCCAAAAATAAGGCTATCACTGAGAACTGAGAAATAAGACTATTGAACCGGAAATAGTCTTATTTCTCAGTGATAGTTTTACTTTTTGGAAATTATATTCAAAGTACATGCTTTCTAATGTAGTGAGATATTATTTGACCAATCACTTCACTTGCAATTAGATCTCATAGTAGCGCACTCCCTTCAACCTCATACTGACTAGTACATAAAGGATCATTATAATAGGTTGTTTGTTAATGCTATATGATCCACTTAATAAGATGATCAGCCTGGAGGTCTGTGGACTCACTCATACTCAAGTTCACTGGAACTGCTCTACAAAGGAAAATCTTGTGATACCGTAGGAGTCATAATTGAGCCTTTTAAATGCATAAAAGGGCATGATTAAGTTCAATCACACAAGGTTCATCATGTGGTGGAAGCCTACAACCCATATATCATGGTGGAAGTCATGGTTGAGAAGTTGATTTGTTATGTCTGTTTGAGCAATAAGCATTGGTCTCAGTTATTGTCAATGTGTCCTGCATAGGCCAGGCCGAGATAAGTATTGTATTATTTTCTTCCGACTTGTGGAAAGTGATGTTGAGGGAAATTGGTGGGCATGACATCATGTGGGATTATTATGTGTGAGCGAATCACATGACATGACAGATGTCATCAAGGGTAGAAGTATTAATATTGTCACTGCTTGTTTGTATTGTTGGGGATGGCGTGTGCTGATGACCGTTACTTTCACAGAATAGGCTTATTTCTCAACAATAGCCTCATTTTTTGCAGAAGGCGTATCTCTTGAATATCGTCTTTAATTTTGAGCATTTACATCACCCCAACATCACCCCAAAACTTCCTCCATGCCCCTGGTGTTGGCAATTTTGGTTTCCACTTCCGCAGAGCCAACTTGTGTTTACTTGTCAATGCATCTCCTTCAGCTACTTTCTTTTCATTCCATCTAATTACAACCATCCTCGTTTTCATGTTTGCTATTGATTGAATAACACAATCACACCAAGCTGTGTACAGATTGCTATTTTCATCATCATATTGAAACAGATACTCAATTTGAAAGCCAATTGGTGAATTGTCAAAGTCAGGCATCACAATGGGCTGCAGATGTGCATCTCAATCGGTTTCATGTTGAGACTCTCTTCTATTGCGCTCTTCATCTGCATCTCTCCTTATCGCATCTGTACTTTTCACATTGAATCTTTCCTCTTTGTACTCAAGTGCTGTCTCAGTACCTAGCTTGTAATCATTAGCGAGTCCAGATGAGATGTTGATAGGTGGTTCAGAAGGAATTATGCGCTTGGACTCCAATGGGATGACAGTTTTGATCAAATGATCCAGTAAATCTTTTGACATATAATGATAGCCATTCTCAGACCATTTATGACCACAATCACCCCAACCGAATCCTATTTCGCAAATTAGAATTTGTTCTTTGACCGCTTTCAGTTTCGCTGATTCTCTTGTCAACTGCAAATAGATAGATTTAGCTTGCTCCACTGACTTCCAGCAGTGATCTGACTTACCACGATCCAGATAATCCATTGCAAGTATGAGTGCTTCCTCCATCTTTTTGGCGGCTTTCAATTGAGCTGCTTTCAGTTTATTCAACTTGGCTTCATTCAACAAAGTCAATGCATCATCATGTCGTTTCCTCAGTTTTGGATTTTGTAGCATGAAACAAGGATGTAATAAGCTCCGGTACTAGCTCATGTATTAAACCTCGTTTGACAACCAGATTTTTGCCTCTTTTGGAATTGTTGAAGTTCTCATGACCGCGTCCAAAGGTATTGTTTGTGCGGGCATGACCCTCAGCTGTAGCACTGTCCAGGCGTATTGTACCATATGTTTTCAGTGATTGTGTTGCTAAAGCAAAGTTTGATTCAGATATGCTATTGCTTGCCTCTTTCATGAAACCAACTTGGCGTTGTTGACCTTTCTGCTCCTTTGCAATTTGCTCTGCTGTTTTCTTCCGGGCAGATTCAACATGCTTTTCTCGCGTCTCATTTAGAAAGATAACACAAATGATATGAGAACATAGTGTTGGCATGATTTCACAAAAATATGATAAATGGCTCACCTCCTCCTTCTTCAGCTTGCCCTCATAAAATGAAATTCTCCTGGCTTCGGCATTCTCGGCACTCTCTTTCAACGCACAAATCTTATTTTTGTAGTGATCATCTAATTTTCTGGATTGTTTCCTTTCCTCATGCATCATATTGTTGTAGCGCTTGTCTAATAAAGTTGATTGTTTCCTCTTGTCCCTCAGATAAGTACGTGCCTTCATTGAGGCACCTGTTAACAGTTTGTTCCTTTTTTGAGACGTTCTACCTCTTTCTTCTGAGCAGCCAGTTCTGCATGAGCAGATGCAAGCTCATCCTGCTTCCTTTTCAATGCTCAAAGCACATGGCGTGTTGTGATGTTGGGGCAAGAGCCGGCCATGTCAGTGTCAGCCATCGCCGGAGAAAAAGTATGCTCTTCATCACGGATTGGAGAGAAGACTTCTTCCGGCGAATGGTTCTAGTAGAACTCTAGTAAATGTCCTCTTCTTCTTGGGCATTACTACCCTCTTTTTATTCTTTGGAGGCGTGGGTGGCTTTGGTTGCTCTGGCGGCTCTGGTGGAAGGCAGTGGTGGCTTCTGAGGTCCACTGTGGCCTTTTCGTGAATTGGAGGCTCAGGCTTCTTTAGTGACTCTGGCGCAAGGCCGTGGAGGTTGCCGTGGTCCATTTCAGACTACACCAATGTCACAAATGGCACTGTGTTGTAGCGTGGACTGCGATGAATGTGATCGGACAACAAGAAGACAAAACAAAGATGTACACGATGTTTTTTTTCTCCACGAAGCTAGAAAGAAATTGCGCAAAGGGACGTGAAAAACAAGTTGCAGAGCAGAACAGACAGGGACGGTGGCTGCATAGTGGTGTGGAATGGGTGTCCCTGTCATCGGGTGATGATTGGAGGACAATGGGCTGAGATATAACAATCAGCACGATGGATTTCCGCTTTTTGCCATGATGCAAGCACAACATGCAATGTGCTTCTCAAAGAATACACAATCGACGTGGCACTTAGAGGGGAACTGAGATCTCAGGGACCTGGTCTATCTCTGCCCTGAGGTCACTATGATCTCAGATTTGCCCTAACAAATATGTGAGAGGAGCAATTCATGATAGCGGGCCTTGATTTTGAGGGACGCTCTTCAAATGCAATTTTGAAGATGGGACGATTTCCAGCAATTTTGAGGTACCAAAAAAGATTGGATGCAAGAATGAACTCAAATGTATCCCTCGGTTGGAGTAAACTATAAGATACCATATTTGTATGTGCATCAAAATTAGGAGGGGAAGAATTCTCCACTGCACCCCCTACATCCAGTTCCAGCACGGGGCTCCCTGTTCCAGCACGGGACATGTCACAATCTCATTTTTGGTCCCAGTTCCAGCACGGGGGCGCCCCATGGTGGCACGGTGTCAGCATAGGGCTGTCAGCGTCCCAGTTCCAGCACGGGGCGAAAAGTCGGTCCCAGTTCCAGCACGGGGCTGGTGGCTTTTTGGGGCCCAACATAAATAAGACAATTTTTGAGAAATAAGACTATCAGCTAGAAATATGCTCATGCAAATATATACTATTCCTCATACATAACAAAAATAGTCCCATTTCTAGCAAAAGGCTCATTTCTCGAATATTAACAAATTCATTGGCTGTAAGTCTTGTTTGAGCCACACATAAAAATACTCATTCCTTTATTATATATGCATCGCTTTGTGAATATGGTGGTCTCTCTAGCAGAAGCTTTTACCATTGAGATGTTTGAATTCTTAAGAGTTATTGAATTTTTATAAGATCCCTCATGATACATCACATTATATTATTTTGCCTTTATATACTAACAAGTTTTGTGTGCACATTAGTGTGATTGATTTTGATCCCAATCATGTTACAGTTATTTAAGACCATTTTTGGTATCATTTCTCTGATAAGTTCTGCTTGGGGAGGAATTTTGAAAATGTACTATTCCTTTGGAAATATTATTACTTTTCCATACATGTTTTCCATATTCGTGCTTTTTGGTACTAATATTAATCTTTTTCATCGTTTTTATGCAAATTCCTATATTCAAAGGTACCAAAATTAGATAAGGAACCAAATAATTCCTACCTGATAGTTCCAATTTTACAAAATGTATTGTTTTTCCTGATGGCACCTGTTGGTACATACAAATTTTGGTATTTGTATGCATCCATTTTTTTGGCATATGCATCTAGATACATGCTTCCATGTGTAATTTGTTAAGCTCGGGAGTAATCATTTGTTTGCAGCACATAACGTAGTCCATGAGTAAAAATATCATGATTTTTATTTCCAACAAAAGTCCCTCAAGTCCTTCCAAAGCATATGTTGGGACCCAAATTGGCACCATCCCAGTTCAATCATTGGGGTATCATTTTCGTCAAGTGCTGGAAAATGGCCCCCTATTGCCACTAGCTATCCAAATCAAGCTGGTGACAATTGGGGACATTTCTTGGTTGAGGTAGATACTAAAGCGCTTAATTTCACATGTCCTGGACAAGTCCTTGGAGTGTCTTGTGTCCTTAATTTCTCCAGGACACAGTTTTTTGTGAACATGTGGACATACATCTGTGTTGAGTCCCATGTCCGTCCCATGCCCTCAGAAATTTTGGCTGACATACATTACCTTAAAGTATTTGGGTGCATACCTAGGTATCTTAAGTATTTTTGTGCCACAAGCATTACATATTGCACTAAAATGAATGTAACATGCATGCAACAGCCACCTCTCTTGGTATGTTTCACCTTAAATGACATAAAAAAGAGCCTTAACACTCCATGTCCTTTCACGTTCTCTCATGCCCTCTGTGTCCAAAATTCAATGTTCTGCATCCTTGTTTCAAGACACTAAAAACACGAGATGTCCAGGACGTGTCTAGGATATGTCCTGGATGGTGTGATTTTCAACAATTTGTTGACTCAGAAACACCAGACATGTGAAACTAAGCTAAAGTGTAGTAAGATTCTGGATTCTTGTTCTGAGGTAGGTAATATGCCTGAGTGGTTTCACATGAGTAATAGCCACTGTGGTCAATTTAGGTGACAAAAGGAATGAATGTCGATCAGCATCTGATGGTGTAGGAAGAAAGCCGCCGATTGCAATAGACTCCGAACATACCATTCAAGTCTGCTTATAAAACTTGGCATTACAGCAAACCATGTTTGACTCCATCAAGGGGCACAGGATATGCTTTTACAGGATGTGTCAGCCTTTGCAATTGTGATGCATTGAAGGAAAGGACCAGATCCCAGGGGCAAATGAGCCCACTTAAAAATATTCCCCAATTAATGAACCATGGTCAATTCCATCAAAGGTCTTAGATTTGGCTACTATTGGAATTGGGCGTGTGTTGGCTCAGCTCTGTTGTGGCACCAGTGCCAAAATGGGGCATCCCAGAGCTGGCACTAGTGCCAATAGAGGGGAATGTCAATTTGGATTTAAGGCTCTGGCCCAGTTCTGGCACTGGACGGCCAGTTCAGGCACTGGCATGGGCAAGTGATGGAACTGGGTGCTTAGTTTCACGTGTCTGCTGCGTCCGCGTCCAAAAATAGTTGAAAAAGACACCGTGCAGGACACGTCCTGGACACGTCCAGGACATGTCCTGGACATCTCGTGTTTTTAGTGTTTTCAAACGAGGACACAGGACATTCAATTTTAGACACAGAGGACATGACAAGACGTGAGAGGACATGGAGTGTTTACTTCATTTATAGGGTCCTTTTTGATACTTTCAGGTGAATATATCAAGAGTGTTGGTTGTTGCATGTACATTACATTCATTTAAGTGCAATCCATGAGGATTGCAGTACAAAAATACTTAAGATACCTTGACATGTGCCTTGATACTGTTATGTAATGAATGCGAGTCAAAACTTCTGAGGACACGGGGCGGACATGGGACTCAACACTGACATATGTCCTCGTGTCCACAAAAAAACCGCGTCCTGAAGAAATTGAGGACATAGGACACGTCCAAGGACACGTCCAAGGACACGTCCAGGACATGTCCAGGACATGTGAAACTAAGACTGGGTGCAATGCCTTCACTGTTTCAAACCCAGTTTCAAATATGGGCACCCCATATGGCACCGTGACAATTTGGGGTGCTGAGCAGAGCGAGATGCATCGTTCGTCGTTAATTAGGTGATAACTAATTTATGCGAGCTATTTTGTAGTCAATACAGTCCCACGTACTGACGACGCATTTCGTTGGCTCTTAGGACGGGCCTTTTTGGGCTGAGGACCTGAGAGAGTACTTACGTGCTACTCACATACTGTAGGTACATACTTGATTGTATGTGGAGAACATGATGGGTGTTTTGGCTGGTTTTTGGCTAGTATTAGCACACCCTTGCAGTGAAAGAACCCATCAGGTGTGTCTTGGTATTGTTTTTAAGCGGCACAAGCGTGTGGGGTAAGGGTAGGGAGTGTGGTTGCAACTTTTAGTATGTTGTGTGCCTTGTTTCTTAGGAGGAGAAGTTTCGTAGGTGTTGATAGGTATATGTGGCGAACAGCTTGATGATGAATGGCGGGATGATGTTTCGTGACATAGTCCGCTAGGTTAGTGGTTCCTGCGCGCCAATAGGTGCGAAACTGTTTTGATTTTCTCGACAACGGAGCCAATGAAAACGCATGTCCATTGCTTTGGTGCGTTTGGGTTGGATGATGTTGGTGACCACTCCAAGGGCTGTGGAGTTGTCAATTTGTATGGGAGTTGGAGGTTGTGGATGTCCCAGTTCATTGAGAAGGTGTCGTTGTGGTATTGTCTCCGTGCATTGATGTACAGAGCTCCTAGTTCGGCTTCAGCTGCTGAAGACATGACGGGTTTGATGATTTGTGCGAGGGTTAAGATGGCGCCGTTGTTGCGGGGGGACGGATCGTCTTCTGATAGGAAAAAATGTCCCCCTGCCCGGCTGCGTGCTTTTGTTTCTGATAGATAAGATGCGTCGCTGTGGACGGCGAGGATCATGTTGCTGGCACGGTAGGTTATCATGGCGTCTGGGTGTGTCATGGCGTAGTCGAGGAACTGGTGTATTTTCGACATGGTATTCTGTGTTGGTGCCGATTGTTGGGTGGCAAGGGACCCCAGTGCAGGTAGCATGGTGCAGTCCACAGCTCGTGCGTAGTACAGGAAGACGCCGATGACTTCCTGGACGAAGGTTTTGTCGGTGTTGGAGAGTAACGCTGAGTCATCCGCAGTGTCGACAAACTGTTGTTTGGCGCCATAAGTGCGGGGTGTATGAGGATAGGGTTGATGCTGTGGTTTGATGGGAACAGGGTGGTGAAAACGGTGGCCGGCTTTTTTGCAGTATCCTGGCATGGAGAGTTGTACTTGTTGGAGGGTATAGTCCCATGCGATTGTGAGCCCGAGGTAACGCTCACCCTTCCAGTCTTGTGACGTTTCGTAGTGTTCGTTGAGAGTTTGTAGAAGGTGCTGTGCATGTTTGATGCCAACATATTTGACACCGAAGTCGTCAACACATAGAGTGAAGGAGATAGGGCGCCAGTCGTGTTTCCAGAAACCAGGTGTGATGGAACTTTGCCGGTAGCCTTTGAGGGCCAACCTTTTTTCAAGGAGTTGTTGAGCGATGATGCCCGCCTGTGGGAGACCGTACATTCCTTTTTGGATCAGGACATAGACGTATCCATCAGTAGTGACAAGTTTGTCAAGTTTGTAGAGTTTAATGATGTGGTCCGGAATGTCGGATAGTTTGAGTCGCATGTATTCAGGGCGAACCATTGGTGTGTTGAGGTAGAAATCCTTGATGTCGATGGTCATGAACCGTGCTCCTTTTGTGGAGATGACGCTGTTGAGGAGAATCTTGGTGGTGAGCATGTCAGCTGTTGGTGTGCCGCAGTCGCCAGGGTAAGTGATCCTGTTACCGCCAACTGTGAGTCGAATGCGATAAGGGTCGTCCTTCTCGGGTCGGTAGTTGGCAACGATGCGTCCGTAGGTGACGTCCTTACGACGTTGCGGAGGGATTTCGTTGTACGCAATGAAGACTATAGTGTTGGTGCCTTTGACAGTGCCGGGGATACCTTGGGCGAGGCGACCGAGTTCTTTGCCATATGCATTTTTCCATATGGTGCTGTATTTTGGGTTTTTGATGAGGTGGCGATACTCGAGGAGTTCTCCAGTGTCGGTGTCGAGTATGGCTGAGAGGGCCTCACGTGGAAACTGTCTGGTTGCTGCGCGTCGTGGTGTGAGCGGTGTTCGGGTGTTGTGGAGCAGGTGTAGGATGGTTTCCTGTGTGATTGTATGTGCGCGACTGCGCGTGTTGTATGCCGGGGAGGATGGGGGTGCTGACACCCTTGGACGTGGTGTCATGGTTTGTTGTGGTGACACCCTTGGAGGTTGCAGAGGCAGCCGGGGCACCGGGTGTGGGATGGTTATTGATTCGTCGTCACTGTCACTGGAGTCGCTGTCATAGTCGGAAACTGCTGCCGGTGAGGACGGGCGTGTTGCGTTTGGTGAGTGTTGTTGATAATGTGTTGCATTGTGTTGCGGGGGAGGCGATGGTTGTGTTAGGATTTGTAGTCGGGTGAGATCTGATTGGTTGACTTTGTTGTTGTGATGGGCCTGGAGATTGTTTGTGAGTAGATGAGATAGGTTTGCAGCGGCTGCTATGATTGCGTCTGCAGGGGTGACAGAGGGGTTGGTGATGTACTTGTGTTTGAAGAAGACTGTGGCAGAGATACGGGTGGTGCGCGAAGTTGGTGTCCACACTTTCCAGCAGCGGTAGTGCTCGTGTGATGTGCCGATGACATACCCCTTGGTGCAGTGTTGGGCAAAAGATTTGCGGCGGTGGGGTTTGTCGTGGACAAGGGCTTCCATGCCCAGGGGACGAAAGGGTGTGCGTTGTAGTCATGATGGCCGTAGAGATGCGTATGGGAGGAAATGTGGGGGTATGCATTGGATTGCCGTAGAAGGCAGAGTTGGCGTTCCATTTGTGGTAGTAATTGGCACCAAAGGTGGAGGGAAATTTAGCGTCTGTGCCACTGATGACGGCAATGAAGTGGTCCTTCCAGGTTTGGATAGCTTTTTCTGCTATGTTACGTCGATGGTCGTCAGGTGGGACAAGTTGATAGGTCATGCCTGATGCGGTGATGGCGAGTTTGTAGGCGGCGGATATTTCATTGTCCAAGACCTGTCGGGTGGGTTGGATTCCACAGGCTTTCATGCGTTGGAGGGCGCGGTTGCGTGCTAGGATGAGTTCTCCTTCGGTTTTGTTCTTGGTAGGTTCGGCCCATATGGAGTTGCTGTCAACATGATACAGAATCATCTGGTACCGATTTCCTTGACTGGAGAGATGAGGGAACTTACCAGTTTGATCTGTGTAAAGGGTGCCGTGGGTGTCATAGGTCCGGATAAAGATGTCATGTAGTTGTGGGAGAGGTGTACGAGGTTCCGCTTGGGGAAGGGCCTGTTTGGTGGATCTTGTGCCTTGGCGTTGGTTCCTCATGTGTCCCTGTTGTGTCTCCTCAGATTGAGGAAAGTGTTTGTGGACGTTTTTGACAGTGATGAGAGGCCATGTGCTGTAGTTCCCTTTGCGAATGGCTGCCAGCCATGTTGATTTAGTGGGAAAACCAGCTGCTGCGTGGAGGTATCGTATGGACTGTTCTATGCTGGGGAGTTCATACACATTGAGTATATGGTCTGTGTTGCATTGTAGGGAGGCTTGGAGGTGTTCTCGGATGTGTGTAGGTGTAGGTACATGATATCGGGGCTGAGTGGATTGTAGCCCGCATTTGGAATCAAGGATGAGGGTATCAGTGTTGTCATTCACAGTGACGGGACGGAGTGGAATTCGCCAGAGGCCTGTGCGTGGGCATCGATAGCCAGTGAGGACTGCGCGTTCGGTGATGTTGATAGTGGCGGAGTCGTAGAAGTTGACTTCGTGTTTGTCGTACACGGCTGTGTAGTCGGCGTCAGCGAATTTGCTACCACTGAGTAGTGTTTGGTGAAGGTTTGGTACAATGTCGACTGTGTTGGCGGGCGGACGTACATTGAGGAGGAGCTGTGCTTGGATTGTGGCTGCGGTGGTGGTTCCTGTCGGTAACATAAATATTTTGGTGGAGCGGGTCTTAGAGTGGATGAATGGGTCATGTAGGGTGCCTGCTGTGGAGGTGGCGCCAGTGTCGCTGACTGCTGATGGGATGGAACCGTTGTTGATACCTTCCTTGATGGTGCGGGGTGACATGTGGGTTGCTGTGTTGTGGATGTTGATAGTGCCTGTGAGTTTGAGTGGGTGAATTGTGTGAGAGGGTTTGTTAGTGCATGCCAAGCGCCATTGCTTGCTGTTGGTCGTGCGGTGGTGTGGAGGAAGGGTGAAGCGGACACGGCGTGTGTCGTGTGAAGATGCGGCTAGTGGAGTCCAGTAGTTTAGTGTTTCGAACCTATGTGTGGAAGTCACATTGTTTAAAATACAATTAAAACTAGGCTCCACAGTATCCTACATCTTGGCCAGGTACCACTGAGGACGTTTGTCCTTGTTCTTTTCAAGGGCAAAACAGGCGTCGTCTTCATGGTAGACATTACTTTTCTTGCACGAGTTGCAGTAGCGGGGACTCTTGGCGGTTGTGCTTCGGGTGTTGCGGCGTGCTGTGCGTTGTTGGCCGCCAGTGGTGGTGCCTGGTGTGGGGATGCTTTGTTGGGCTGTGAGGAGCGCCATGAATTTGGTGGTCTGGGAAAGGAGCTCTTGTTGTTGGGTTTCAAGTTGCTTGAGGCGGTGGTCCTGTGTCGTAGTGAGAGCGGCGGCATGCTCTTGAGTGTGTTCAAGTGCAGTTTCGAGACTGTTGGTGTACTCGAGTATGGTTTGGTGGTCGTTTGGGGACAGGGTTCCAAGTGAGGTAGAGCCAATGCTGCCGGTGTTGATGAATGTGTTGGCGCTGTCGTACCCGCCGGTGCGAGCTATGCGTTCGGCATTGAACTTTTCCTTGCTCTTGTACAGGGTGACGAAGTGAGTTTTGGCGGAGTCCCACGTTTTGTCTGCGGAGGGTTTGAGTTCCCATGCCTGCATTTCCTTGTCGTCGAACATGTCTGACGAGTACATGCCTTCCACGTAGTACTGGACCTTGGTGGCATCCGGAGCGGGTACGCCGATGTCTCGGCAGAGCTTCTGTTGCTTGTCAAGTTCCCGGGCAAACTTAGTGATGTGGGATGTGAGATCCCATTGGACATGGAAAGCAGCGGATGCCTGCTTCTTTTCCAGAGTGGTGACCACACACCATTCAGTTCGAAGATGCTCAAGGATAGTCTTGGTGGTCTGGGCCCCGTAGCCGATGTAGTCGTCGTCGAGTTCTTCGACGTACGCGGCATCGACGGCTTCACGTACTATCTTGTCGACGATGATGGCGTCGACACTCTCCTGTTTCCAAAACTCTTGGCATTCAAGGTTGTGGTCGGCCATGATGCGAGTTCTGTGGGTGAGAGTTGTGTTGTTCGCGAGGTTGGCTGGGACGATGGGAGGTAGGGCGAGGCGTGTCGTGGTGAGCGTGGGGGCGTTGGTGACCGTCTGGTACTCGGCGTCGTTGAGGACGAGAGCGAGGTGGCCGTGTCGCCCACCCCAGCTGGTTGTTTTGACGGCTGCGGCGATCTTGGCGAGTTGTTGTTTGAGCACGTTCACGGTGGAATTCGACGGTTGGCCCACGATTTTGTCGATCGGCATGGGTGCGATGATCGACCGGACGGCTTGCGGACGGCTGCTTCGTTGGCTGTGGGTGACGACATGTTTGTGTTGCAAACGAGTTGGTTGATTGTCGAGTGGTGAGGTTTTTAATTGGAGAAAAACGAGTTGGTCGAACGTCGAGTGGGTAAGTTTTTAATTGGTGAAAAAACGTTAGTTATCACTGCTGAGCAGAGCGAGATGCATCGTTCGTCGTTAATTAGGTGATAACTAATTTATGCGAGCTATTTTGTAGTCAATACAGTCCCACGTACTGACGACGCATTTCGTTGGCTCTTAGGACGGGCCTTTTTGGGCTGAGGACCTGAGAGAGTACTTACGTGCTACTCACATACTGTAGGTACATACTTGATTGTATGTGGAGAACATGATGGGTGTTTTGGCTGGTTTTTGGCTAGTATTAGCATGGGGAGGTAAACGTCCCAGTTCCAGTATTGCAACTGTGCCAATTTGGGACCAACATACACAAGTAAACACCAAAAGATAGTAGAATGTGTTTTTGAAGGGCAGATGATACAAAGTTTGAGTAATTACCACTCCACCTCAGAATAACTCGTATGAAACTGATCTGGGCAAGATAACAAAGCCCTTTGGATCTGAACCCATTACTATTAAAAATCTACAAATGAATTGTTAGTAAGACTGTCATAAGATCCAGATGATACATAATATAAGTAACACCTGTCCAAGTTAGTATACAGTTGTGTTTTCCGGTATTTGATGCCTGTTTCAGAAACTAAATCCCATATGGCTGGTTCCTCCTTGTCAAACGATACACATCAATGTGTATAAGACCTCATAGCTCTGGCTGGTTGTCAAGTTAAGTGCATTTTCTGTAAAACTCACAACACAATGTTTTTCACACAACATACATCACAGATATCATCTTATCATGGTTATGCGCTTCTGTTGAAGTGCAAGAACTGGTGGGAAGATGGTACCTATTGTTTTGTTAAGATACCAATAATGTTTATCATGTTAAGAACACTTACACTGGGATGATGCATAAGTAACATTAAATGCATCTTTTGTACATTTCAATATCGTATAATAAAGGTTTTACGGTAGTTTATCTGGTAGCTAAACTTTAAGTAATAGTTTTATGTACAAAATAGCTAACAGGGGGTGGTGGAACAGACTGGTCAAGAGGCGGGATCATGGATTCTTGCTTGATTCTTGCTACCATGTTAGAAAGAAACGATTATTATTTTTTACTTCATGGGCAACTTACAATTTTACTGACATTGAGAATCTAAAAACTATTTCTTCCGCCCTATATTCATAACATAGATCTAAGGATGCACTGTCACATGGATTTTCTCTACATCTATAGCGTGCAGAAGGCGGCAAACAAGGTGAGCAATGAGATTGCCCTCCTATAACCATTTTTTCAATGAAATTGGTGTGTTTGGGGTGAACCGGCAAGCCATCAATTCTCCCACCACAGACAGGATATCAACCTGCCGCTGCCGCCCACCCCCTTGCATCTCTCTATTCAAAGCAAAAATGCCCAAACAATGGTGAGAGACTATCCCATTTCTGCAACATTACAGTTCTTACACTTACTTTTTTCAATTAAGTTGCTATTTTTGGGATGATCATGCAATCTGCGATATCACAGCCCACAGACCATTTTCCCCCCACCACCAACGCAATCCTCTTACGTTTATTGAAAAATAGTGGGAAGACAAAAAGAAAGGTGTGAGACTATCTCATTGCTACAACATTGAAGTTCTTTCACTTGTCTTTTTTCAATTAAATTGCTTCTTTGGGGACGAACGTGCGATCCATGATGTCATATCCCCCAGACCAATTTTTGCCCGTCACCACCATCATCTGCTCACATTCATTGAAACATACCTGGGAGGCAAAAGAACGACAAGAAACCATTGCACTTTTGCAATATTTCAAATCTTTTTTTCACCTTATTTCAATTGATTTTTTATATTTGGGGATGAACATGCGATCCGTGATATCGCAGCCCAAAGGCAAATTTTTGCCTTCCACCACCACCGTCGGCTTAGGGCGAGTCTTAGCACTCTTAAAAACAGCCTTTTCACACATTTCCCGGGCTCGGACACAAAGTTCCGCGGTTGTGTTTTGACCTAAGCTGAAAAGTATTAAAAAATCTTGATGTGGGCTTTTCAGCTTTGTTATTTTTGTGAGTTAATTTAGATCATATTGTGAATTAACAATCCACCATGATGAACCATGATGAAGCAAACATGCTTCATTTTGGCAAAACGAAACTATGTAGAGATCCCTGTAGAACTGGTACATTTCAGTGCTAAAGACACAGTGAGAGCTCTCTTGTATCTTACAGTGATGGATCTCTACTTCATCTTCAAGTGATGTGGATTCTGTGTCAGTATTTCCTGACTCAGAGCACCTTGTCCCAAATGGTATTTTTGGGTAATGAAACAATTCTTGCTATTTAGCAAGACTGCAAAACTTAGGGGATGTCCAGCATCTCCTAAGAAATTAAGGGTATCTTTCAGGTACTCTTAGAGTACTGTTTTAGAGTAGATAATTGGCCTATGTCACTCGCCCCACGAATGGAGAATCAGGTGAGTCGTGTAAAAAACCTTTTCATTGAAAGGAAAAACATCAGGCTTTTGTTGTAATGGAAAACACTTGTATATGACAAGACGTTCCGACTTTGTAGTGACTACGAAGTAAAGGTTGTAAGCGTAAGTGTTTTGTGGAGAGAGGAGTTTTAGAGTGATTAACTGACAGTATTTGTTTTTAAGTGTCTGCAGTGTCAAAGTATGGTGTTACTCTCCTAATATTCAATCGTTCTGATTTTGTTCCGCGGTGAACCCTGATTGTACCATTCGTATGGACTGTAGATATAGTCCAAGGATCTTTATGGTATTTGCTTTCAGATTTGCGGAGGATACCTTCTTTGCGAAGAAGTACTTTGTCACCAACCTTGTAATCCCAATCGACGCGAGACTTGTTTTCACGTTCGGTATTGCGATCGGTTTGGCGTTGCCTGTGATCTCCTATTTTGTTCCAGTCAGCCAGGAAGGGAATGTCAAACAGCATGTCCCTACCAAATATTGCTGCACCTGGAGAGGCTTTGAGTACTGTGTGGTATGTGGAGCGAACGGCCCATGCAGCATCTGTGAGGAAGTCTGCGATGTCACTAGGTGTCACTGTATTGGCCATGTCTAATTCAGTGGTACGGAGCATTGTCATGATTACTTGATGCATCCGTTCTAGTATTGCGTTTGCTTGAGGGTTCTTGATGCTGGTTGGCTTACGCTTGATACCGTATGAATCACATAAGGTTTCGAAATTGAGCTTGAACTCGCTTCCATTGTCGTAAATGATTACTTGACAACGTGGGTAACGGCTAAACCAGATCTTGTTAACTAAGGAGCCTACCTGTGCTGATGATTTATCAAAGTAAGCTTCCTTAGGTTTATTATGTGTGTTAGTACCCTTGCGGCCCTTTTACCCGTGGGAGCAACAGAAGTCACTTCTGTAACCGGTAGTTCCACAATCTCGAACCAACTGGTTGCTGGATCTATCATTGTGACACACATAAAGTCAATTTCAGTGCCGTCTTTGCCCTTTAGGGTGTATGGTCCTATTAGGTCCACACAGAGTACTTCCCAGGGGTTGGAAACAACCAATTTTGTAGGTAATTTACCATACTTACGTTGGCGTCGTTTGTTGACTTGGCATTTATGACAATTTTTGACGAAGGTGCGAACAGAGCGTCGCAAACCTTTCCAATACATCGCAGCGCGAAGAGTCTCTTCGAGACGAGTAGTCCCCGGATGCTGCAGGTAGTGATGGTACCACTGTACTGCTCGCTGCTGGAGTTCCTGTGGGATGACAAGCTTGCCATCTTTGCACAGTACTTGAACATTTTCTACCAGCTGAGGTTTGTACTTCTCAAGCAGGCTGAGTTTGTCCAGCGTTTTATCCGTGTGTTGAGCTGCGGCAATCTCCCGAACTGTCAGGGGATATATTGCATTCTCTTCGCTGCGGTTGGCAAACACAAAGTTCATGAGGTCTGAGTGGTTGTCTGGTGATGGGTCCTCTTCTGATTGCATAGTGTAATAACACCAGCATTTTGTGAAGGTCATCCAGTTTTCCTTGATGTCCACTGCTGGACCAAAGTCAAGGCGTGAAATCGCATCCGCAACTGTGTTGTGGATTCCTTTGATGTACACGATTTCAGGACCATATTCCTCTAGCAGTAAACGCCAGCGGTAAACCCTGTCACAGGTCAATCCGAGTGCATCTTGCATGAGGTTCTTGTGGTCTGTGTAGACTACAATTCGTTGGCCCCACAGCATCCCTTTGAACTCTTTGAGTGTCTCAACAATGGCTAGAAGTTCAATTTCGGTTACGCTGTACTTTTGCTGACAGACAGAGAGTTTTCTGCTGAAAAAGCTATTGGCCGGTTGCTCTGAGTAATGACGGCTCCAAGTTGTCTCTTGGATCCATCAGTATAGATCTCAAACCCTTTTGAGTAATCAGGGTAGGCCAAGGACACATCTTTTGCAATAGTGGCCTTTACATCATCGAATGCTTTTTGATGTTCGTTAGTCCATTTCCATGGTTTCTTTTTTACCTTGAGGAGTTTGGACTTCTTGGTGTGACCACACTCGCCGACTAGGCTTGTGAGTGGGGCAAGCATTTCGCTGCGTCTTGCCCAAAGATCTCGATAGTATTGGACCATGCCAAGGAATCTACGGAGGTCTTTGACATTTTTGGGCGGTGTCAGTGCAAGTATCGACTGTACCTTCTTGGGTTGTGGTTTTATACCATCTCGTGAGAGTATGTACCCAAGATATTCTGTTTCTATGGCACAGAAGTTTGATTTGCGAGCATTGACTTTCAAGTTCGCATCTTGCAGTCTGGAGAGGACCAATTCCAATTTAGCCAGGTGGTCTTCCAGGGTTCCCTTTGTGATGCATAATAGATCATCAATGTAAGCTCTTACGAACTCAAGGGTGGCCATTAGTTCCGTCATTTTTGATTGAAAAATGTCAGGAGAACCAGCAATACCCATTGGTAACCTGAGGTAAGAGTATTTACCCCATGGAAATATAATGGTGCAGATTTTGGATGCATCTGGATCCAACCTAATGGTGTAATAGCCCATGTTTAAATCAAGGGCAGTTGCAAAAGTGAATCCTTCTAGCTCCTGCATGACTGTGCTAATTTTAGGTAACGGGAATGGTTTTCTAACTATTCTTTTGTTTACTTCTCTAAAATCACTTAAGAAACGTACAGTCTGATCTTTCTTTGGTACTATGAATGAGGGTGAAGCCCATTCAGATGCGGGCTGCCACTCTAGTACGCCCAGGTCACACAGTCTTTTGAGCTCTTTCATGAGAGTCTCTTTGAGTGAGTGAGGTACTGGGTAAGCTCTGCCATGATATGGTTTGGCACCTTCCTTTAATTCAAAGGAGACAGGCTCTGTGTTCCAATCACCTAGTGTACCATCAAAGAGGTCCTCGTATTTACGGAGGAGCTCTAACAACTTGTTTTGATCTTGTAAACTTAGGTGAGGGCAGTTGGTGTCAACAACTGATTGGAGGTCTGCTTTTTCATATTTTGCATCTAAGATGTGAACTGCGCGTGAGTGGCTTCCTCAGTACTACGTGGTTCATGAATCATGCTGTGGTTAACTGACCAAGCTTTTTCAATCTTAGAGCTGGTAGCAAGACTGTTGATGTCTCTCATTGGCAAAATGATCTCATCAATGGTAATATCCTTTGTTCGAAAATCCAGAACAATTCCAAGCTCACTTAGTGTTTTTACACCTAAGATGAGGTCAAACGCTGGCTTTGTCATCTTTTTCCATCATACTCGACAACATCAGGTTTAACTGTGTATTCCTTGCTGTTGGAGTAGTCTACGAATTTTAGTGTGACTTCGCCTCTTCCTTTGGTTTGGAAGCACCCATTCGACGTGTGCCAAGACTTTGACACCTGCCTAGCCAAGTAGGGAAAGCGTTTGTTGGTTCCTTTTTCATGGAACATGAGGTCACCATCAGAACCAGTGTCTAATAGTACTCTCAAGAAGTTGTTTTTGCGACTCCTGGACAAGTGTTTGAGTTTTGTCGAGGACTGACTTCCGGTCGCTAACTTTTGCACAGCTAACACTGCTGTCACTGAATCTACTGAGTTCTGTGGGCTAGGTGTTTGTGGTGGCTGTGTATTATGTAGAGGGTCCAAATCTGAGCTTGGTTCTACTTGGGTATTGGTGGATAGATTCGAGGTGTCTGTGAGACTTTTTAAAGTTGCGTCCATCAAGGGACTCGAATAATCCTTAATTAAATTTTTTGATTTAATTCAAATTTTTGATTACTGGTAGTTTTAATCGGACCAGGGGTAGTATAATTTTCTAACTCATGGCTAGTTTTAATTTTCTTACTACATACAGGAATTTCCCCGGTACTACCCGACCCATCACTTCAGGAGGAGTCGGAATCGCTGTCACTTTCGTACTGACGGCGACGTTTCTTGCCTTTTTTGTTGGCTTTCTTGAGAGACTTCTCGAGTTTCTCCATTCTCGCTACGACCTGTGCGTAGGATTTCTTGGCGCGGTTGTCCTCACGAGACTTTCGCGCTGGTGCTCCGAAAGTACCCCGCGTAGGAGTTCCGTCCTTGTTGTAACGGCGACACTCCGCGGTATTATGCGTGGTGTGTGCGCCCCCATGCTTTTTGCACAGCTCGCAGTTCCTCTCGACGCGAGTATACTCCGTGCGTGCTTGCTTGCTGGGCTTCCTGGGAATGCGCCCGCTTGGCGAGAACTTCTTGGAGGGCTGGTCTGCTGCTTGGGCCTTTGCAGGCTTTGCAGTTGACTGCTTCTCATCCACTGGGTGCGCCACCTCAATACGCTCGAGAATGAGCAATAGAGGCTTAACCCCTTCGGGATAGCATTTCTCTAGCAAGTGGTACTGATCCTGCCACTTCAACGGACACATGCGCAAGATATGGCATGCAAGTTCGAATCCGTGAAGGCAAAGACCTGTTGCGTCATTGCACTAGCACTAGGGCTGTAGTACAGGCATGGGAGGTCTTCGATATAGTTATTCAACTGCATGACGCGTTGGACAAACTGACGAATCTTAACCTTGTTGGGCTTTTTGAGGCAATTGGAGATATAGAATCTCAAATTTTCGCCTGCGTCATGTGCGAAACAAGACTGGAGGTGGAGTAAATTACACCTCCTGAATGACTCGGACGTTTTGCCCGGTGACTTCTTCCTCTCGACTCCGAAGATGTCGTGAAAGGGCGTCGACTCCGTCTGCTCCTTGACAATTAAGTCCCAGGGCTGACGTGCCTCCTCAGTGAGGAGGTTGGCGTAGAGTTGAAAAACTTCTAGGGCCGAGTCGGTCATTTTTGCTTTCAAGGCGAGCATGTCGGCCTTTAGGGAAAGAGACTCTGCAGTCTTCACTTCCTTAGCAGTTTTAGAGAGGGGTCTTCGGCGAGTTCACGTAGAACAGCCTTCCACGCGGCCTTTTTCGAGTCATAAGCCTTTTCGGCCTCGTCGCAGGCGGGAATCAACCCCATTTTCTTGGCGGTACTGTACGCCTTGTTCACGTGCAGTATGAACTGCTCGTTGGTACCGTGTCGGACCAAACCGTGACTCGGGTTTCTGACCCATTCGCGAGGGTGCACTTGAGGGACTCGGGCTTAAGATCCAAGGCTTCTTGGACTGGGTCCCGGTCTGGCACATACCGGATGGGAGCTTTCTCGCCACCCCTTCCGCGCTCGCATTCTTGGTGTTTAAGCCCGATGGGCGCGATCTTCTCGAGGCCATTCTTGAGAGGGCTGCTCCGAGACTTGTACCTAAGAAAAGGGTCTTGTAGGAGCTTCGTGGTGGGGCGCACTCAAACGAGACATGCTTCTCACGAATCTTGGCGGCGGGATTTCGTAGGGCTGACGTGGCGCTACTACTTACCGTCGCTCAATAGACGATGGCTCTACTAGCGATCACCTGGGCGTTGAGCGCTCGACTGACGGAAGACAGACGCGCGAAGCAGGACTTGGCGTAAGTCGATGCGATGACGGACGGTCGAAGGCAGTGTGGAGCTGGACAGACGATCCAGAAAAAAATTCGCTCGAGTAGGTTATCGATCGATAGTGACCTAAGCTGAAAAGTATTAAAAATCTTGATGTGGGCTTTTCAGCTTTGTTATTTTGTGAGTTAATTTAGATCATATTGTGAATTAACAATCCACCATGATGAACCATGATGAAGCAAACATGCTTCATTTTGGCAAAACGAAACTATGTAGAGATCCCTGTAGAACTGGTACATTTCAGTGCTAAAGACACAGTGAGAGCTCTCTTGTATCTTACAGTGATGGATCTCTACTTCATCTTCAAGTGATGTGGATTCTGTGTCAGTATTTCCTGACTCAGAGCACCTTGTCCCAAATGGTATTTTTGGGTAATGAAACAATTCTTGCTATTTAGCAAGACTGCAAAACTTAGGGGATGTCCAGCATCTCCTAAGAAATTAAGGGTATCTTTCAGGTACTCTTAGAGTACTGTTTTAGAGTAGATAATTGGCCTATGTCATGTTTACAACTTTTTTCACACAAGTTTTATCCGATGAAGGACAGACGCACTTAATAATTAGTTGTGAGCTCTCACAAATAATTGTGAGGGTCGGCCTCGGTCTCACAACTTTTTGTAAGACTCTCCATGAGCAGTTGCGCACACATCATGACACATCATATTTGATTCACACACACGTAGGTTCAAAAACAGATTCAAATATAATATTTGAATATTGTTTTCGAGAATGTCTCAGAATAATATTTAATTCCCATGTCACACTTGAGAGTTGTTGATACTTTTACGTATTCCCTTGTTTCTAAGTAATACATTTTTATATGTTGCAGTCGTGCCCACGAAACAGTTGTGATTGTGTGACGTCAAGCGCAAAGACAAAATATCACAAAACTTCTTGTGAGAGCAAAAAACTGTTCATCAAAAGAAAAGATGGGCTCTAAGTCCGTGCTAAGCATGCTTTTGCTGCCGTCGCTGGAATGCGCGGCAGCCATCGCGCAGAGCCTCACGAGTGAGGTGTCTGCCTGGTTGATGGGGCCATCAGCCTCCGTGCCCAGCCGGCGTGCCTCCTGGAAGAGCTCCCACGGAGTGCGTTGCTGGTGGAGGAGGAAGGTCGTGAGCAGCGTTGGTACGAAGAGCATCATCGGGACCTGTTGGGATGTTCGGAGCCCACCAGGTTGGTACCAACGCGGCGGGGTGGGTTCCGCCATCGCGAGCTCATGGAATTTGTCCTCGTCCATGCCCATGGAAACACTGGGCCAGCTCCACGGCTTCTCCGGCTTCAGAGCAACGGTGATACAGCCTTGCTGGGGAGATCGGTCGCCCACAAATGCCACAGTCTTCATGGCCGCATCGTCGCCGGACGTGGGATCAAAATAAACGGCTGCCGAGTGCAGGACGTTGACGTAGCGGTTCCCTGGTTGCATGAATGCGAATAGTCAAAAGGAGCCAGCCAACGCCTGGTCACGAAAGACTTTTGTCTTTGCGGCTGCCCCACCTACCTCCCGTTGCCAAGCCCACTCGCGTTTGTGAAAGTCTGCGGCCGTGCCGATGCGAGTTGTCAACCAGTGGAGGGCGGCCTGTAGCGTGCCTGCCGGTGCCGGCGCGGCCTGTGCTGTCTGCGCCGTAGCCGTGGGTGTTGTCAGGGCGGGTTGTGGAAGCGGGGAGAGATTGGGAGGTGGAGGCGGTGTCGGGGTGGGGCCTGTAGCGGTTGTGATGCCGCGCTTGTCGTCAATGGGTGGGAGGAGGAGCCATGGGTCGTTCTCATTGTCAGGAGGATCCGCCACTCCCGCGTGGCCGGGTTGATCGGCGTCGTCTTGTGATTGCGTTGGCAGCGCCGGCGGCTCATCTGGTGGTTGTGGCAAGTTATCTCGCAGGCTCTGTCCAATTGTAGCGAATGCTTTCGCCAGGAAATCGCGCGATGCCACCATAATTGCCGTAGCCGATGTCGCGTTGCGGAGGTGATTGTGTTGAGGAGAGAAAAAGCTTAGAGCTACCTAGCAAGCAACAATCAACCAGCAGTTTTGTGGCGCCATGGAGGTTGCGGCAACTCTCGCCACAGAATGAGATTGGTTGTGGAACAGTTTTCCACCTCTGTGCCGTGAATGTGCCGCCGAGCACGTCTGTCCATCACCCGGATGACGTCGAGCGCTAATACATGGCCTTATGTTTATTGAAACATAGTGGTGGGGCAAAAGAACGGTGAGAAGTGAGAATCCGTTGTGTTTAGATGGTTTTACAGCTTTTTCAGTCACCCTTTTTCAATTAAACAACATAATGGATTGAACAAGTATATAAACGTATTTTCTAAAGGTACACATGCTGTTGAAGAATGAAACTACCTTTCAATTTTAACGAAATCCAGTATCTTGCAGGGACAAAAAGTCCCAGTTTCGAAAAATTGCATCCAGTTTGGAAATTGGGACGGTGACAATTTGGGGCCCATCATATATAACACACTCACTATGGGAAGCTCAGACTGGTGGTCCTATTATTGAATACCAGAAGGAGAAAATGCTCTTCAAGATGTTCTATGCAAAATCCTTAGAGCCACATGAAGAAGAGCAGCATATCATGGTAATAAAATATCTGGTTAATTTATGACAAGCACGAAGTGCGTGCGTCTAAGCTGCACAATGTGTGCGAACGAGTGATCTCACGTGAGATCATATGTTACTATATTGTGTGGTGCTCCACGTCACGTGATGGGCACGTGCTCACTGGGCAAAGAGTGAAAGTGAGGGGGTCTGTGGTTAGGCTCACATGGGCCTAACTATTGGGCTCCCAGAGCTAGGATCTCAACACACCCTTGCAGTGAGCAGAGTGAGTGTGATAGTGATGAAGGAAGAAATGAGTTAACCAGCGTGAATGGGACGTTGGGATTCATGGTAGATGTCAGGGTGGGCCTTGGTGGAGTAATCTGCTAGATTGGTTGGCCCAGGCCCCCAGAAATAACAAAAATGGCCTTGTGATTCGCGGCATCTGAGCCACCAAAGTCGCATGTCCATGGATTTCATCTTTTTGGCGATGATGGTGTTGTTGGCAATGCCGAGGGCGGTTGTGTTGTCTGTTTGGATGGGTGATTTGGGTTGTGGCCAACCCATTGCGCAGTAGTCAAGGAGCTGGGTGATCTTTGTGTTGGTACGTTCGGTGGCAGCGGCTTGTTCGGTGCCAATGTCACTGAGTGCGTAGAGGAGTTTGTTGTCGACTGCTCTAGCGTAGTAGAGTAGCGCTCCAACGATGCCTTGGACTCGTTTGATGCCTTTGGCATCAAGGAGGTTGGATGTGTCTTCATTTGGGGTGAGCTGTGTTGTGGCACCGTAGATGATGGGGGCGGCTTTCGAGGGGGACAGTTGGCATTTTTTGGGTGTAGGGTGGTTGTACTTGGAGAGGACGGTGGCGATGTAGTTGTCCATGGTGAGGCGACAGGTGCGATTGGTGTAGTTCCAGTCAAGGTTGATGCCTGCGTAGAGATTGCCGTGCCAGTTTTCGGTGAGTCCGTAGTGTTGTTTGATGACGTCCCGGAGGTGGTGCGCATGGTGTTGGCCAACGTATTCGATGCCTAAGTCGTCGACAATCAACGTGAACATGACGGGTCGCCATTTGTGTCGCCATAGGCCGGGTGTGTTGTCTAGTTGGTAGTAGCCGGCCGTGTTGAGGCGTTTTTCGAGAAGTTGGTTGGCTAGGATGCCGGATTGTGGGAGACCGTAGACGCCTTTGACGATTTTGAAGTAGACCCAACCGTCGCGGACGTGGTGGGTGAGGTTATATTCGTTGATGAATTCTTCGGGGATGTCGTCGAGACGGATGCGGACGAATTCTGGGTGGTCCAAGGGAGTGCCGAGGTAGAAGTTGGCGATGTCGAAGGTGCAGAATTTTGCATTCTGTCTGGAGAGGACGCTGCGTTGATCATGAGCTTGACCAGTTCTAACGGGGCAGTTCTGGTGCCCACGTCTCCTGGGTAGCAAATTCTGTTGCCACCGATGGTGATGCGAGTGCGATCGGGGTCGTCTTTTTCGGGGCGGACTTTGCAGACAACCTTGGTGTAGGTTATTTCTTTGCGGCGGTTGATGGGGATGTCTTCGTAGTCGATGTTGTAGAAGGTGTCAGTGCCTTTGACGCGTTTGTGGGTGCCGGTGGTGTCGGTGCCGATGCCTTGGCAAAGTCGGCCGAGCTCATTGGCGTAAGATTTGCTCCAGATGTTGCCAAGCGTGGGGTGGTGGCGGAGCTGTTTGTATTCGAGGGGGAGCCCTGTGTCTGGGTTGAGTACGGCGGATGCGAGGGGGACAGCAGAGAAAGAGGTTGGACGTTGGCCCTGGGCTATCATGGGGGCAGCAATGAGAGCCACTTTGGAACGCGTGCGGTGGGCGACTGCGTCACCTAGGCCTGGACTGGGAGGGATGTGGTGAGATCTGGTGCGGTGGGCAACGGGGGCTGGCACCCTTGGAGGTGGCGTGGGGGCAAGAGGAGCGCGTGCCGGTGGGATTGGCATGGGTTGCAGGGGAGGGGCCACCCTTGGAGGCGGTGGGGGGATCGGGGCTGGGGTTGGCGCAGGGATGTGGGGAGTGGGTGGCATGGGATCGCGTTGGATGTCAGCTGGGGTAGGTAGGTTTGATGAAGGGCTTGTGTGCCATTTGGCGAAGAGATTGCGGAGGGCATCGATGGCGGACAGTTGGGTGTCGAGAGCATGAGCTGGCGCGTCTGCGATGGCGGTGGAGAGAAAGTTGATGGTGTGTAGGAGGCGATCTTCGTATGTGACAGTTGGTTGGTGGAGGTAGCTGTGGCGGAACTCTACCGTGTCGGAGATGGCTAGGTTTTTAGTGGAGGCATCGACTACCTGGAAGCAACGGTAATGGAGGAGGGCTGGGCCGATGCTGAAGCCTTCGCGTCCGCGGAAGTCCCAGGACTTGCGGGTTGTCACTTTGTTGTGGATGATGACAGGGCACCCCATTGGTCCGAGCGGCGTGGCGTCGTAGTTGAGGGGTCCATGGTAGGCTTCCCAAGCCGAGATGGAGGGTGCAAGGGTGAATTGTCGCAGTAGGTTGAGGGTGAGTTCTGTCTGGGGTAGGAGCTTGTCCCAGAGGTAGTTTGGGAAGGAGGGGTCGATGCCCGCGAGGATGCTGAGAAAGTGCGCCTTAAATGTTTGGATGGCGCGTTCTGCTGTGTTGGCGCGGTGGACGTTGGGTGGCACGAGTTGGTATGTGGCGTTCCAAGTCTGTGTGATGGCTGCGCGGTAGGCTGTGCTGGCTTTGTTGTCGAGTATTTGGTGCTCGATTTTGTGTCCGTTAGTTTGGAGGCGGGCCATGATGCGCCCGTGTGATGCAATGCGGTGTCGGTCGTGGCGGGACTGGAAGGCTTCCACCAGGATGGCGTTCGTGTCACTGTGGTAGGCCAGCATGATGTACTGGTTGCCCCTTTGGGAGCGGGTGGGGAAGCGGCCCATGTCGTCTGTGTAGAGTTTGCCGATGGGCTCTACAGAGACGTGGAGTTCGTGTGAGGCTGGGGTGGGGGCAAAGACGGCTGGGATGAGGGGTTTCGGAGGCTTGGGTTTGGTGGATCGGAGGCCTTGTCGGGTTTGGGTGAGATGGCCTTTGAGTGTTTCCGTGCTGTTGGGGCAGTACTTGGAGGCATTGGCATATGTGAGGCCTGGCCAGCTGGCGTAGTTGCCTGCTTTGATGGCGGTGAGCCAAGTGGATTTGACGGGAAAACCCGCAGCCGCGTGGAGGTAGTCTACAAGGGCGCCAACGCTTGGTAGGTCACCTGCGTGGAAGGCGACAAGAGTGGGTGGAGAGATGTGTGTGGGATGGTCTTGTGGGAGGAGGGAGAAACGCCATAGCTTGGCGCCGGTGGGCTCGCGCCACCCTTGGAGAAGGATGGAGTTGTCTGCCTGTTTGAAGATGGTGACCTTGTCAGTGTCGAAGAGGACTCTGCAGCCGTTGTCGCAGAGTTGGCCGACGCCAAAGAGGTTGTGTTTGAAGGTGGGCATGATGTTGCCGGTGGTGATTGGTAGAGAGGTGAGTTGGTGAGTAGCTTGGGCGGAGGAGTGGTGACAGTGTCCTGCTGCATCACCAACGCGAGTGATGGGGGCAGAGGTATTGATATGGAGGACCGGGGCGTCGGGGATGAAGTAGATGCCGCTGGCTCCGGAGTCGAGGATGGCGGTGTTTGAAATTTGGGCAGCGCTTCCACGGGGTGGTGGTATGGGTACCGAAAGGCACCTGTAGGGGTTACTGTGGGTAGGGATGGGAAGTGAGGGAGTGTTAGAGAGGTGGTTGGGAGGTAGTGGGGCGGTATATGCGCCCGGGATGGTGATCCATTCGTGGGTGTGAGATGAGTTAGAGGCGGGGCTACTAAAGGAGGAGGGGGTAGAATTAGGAGGTACAATGGGACTGCAGCTAGGAGTAAGCTTAAAAGTTAATTTAGAGGCTAATGCTGTCCCACGTCGTCAGGTGGAGGCCGAAAGGAAGTCGTCCCAGCCTTTGTTGCGGGTGGCTCCTGGTCCTTGTGGGTTGGTTCGAGTGGCCGAGTCCACGTGGCCGGTTTGCTTCTTCTTGCATTCGGCGCTGGCGTGGCCGGCGCCGACACCCCAGCCGTGGGTGGAGCAGAAGCCGCCTGGCGTCCATTTGTGCTTGATGGCGGCACGTAGTTGGCTGAGGATGCGCGAGTCGGGGGCAGGAGAAGTGGCGTGGGAGCCGGCTTGTGGAGTACGGGCAGCCTTGATCTCGAGGAGGTGTTTCTCGATCTTGGCGAGCTTGTTGGCGGTGATGGTGGTGAGGGTGGCATTGGAGGCGACGAGGGCGTCGAGAACTGCTTTCTCGTGTGTCACGGCTGCAGCCATGTTGTCGAGGTGGCTTTCGAGTTCGGAGAGAGACGGGAGCTGGGTGGCGGCGGCGGTACCTGCAAAGCGGGTGGGGCTCGTCGTTGGTAATGCGTGGACGGCGATGGCGGCGGAGGCGCTGCCGAAGGTGTCCCCACGGTTGCCCGCGGCCTTGAGTTCCCTTTCAACGGTCTTCTGTGACTTGAGGGCCCATTGCTTCCAGGCCGACTACGTTTTCGAGGTAGGGGCGAGACCGTCCCACTCGTGACGGAGTTTGGGGAAGCTGCCGGCTGCGAGGAGATATCTGGTGGCGATGGCAGCGAGCCACGAGTCCGTGATTGGCAGACTCGCGCGCGATGATTTCTTCTGTGCGTCCTCGAGACGGTTGATGTACTCGGGGACGCGAGGGTCTTCGGCCCACCATTCGAGCATGTCCGCTTGGAGTTGGACGATGTCGGTGGCCTCGAGCCCCCCGCTGCCGGCGTTGAGGTGCTCGAGGTACCGGCGGATTGTGACCTTGTTGTAGAACGTGGTCGCGTCCTTGAGCGGGAGCAGCCAGGTGTCTTCGACGACGGTTGCGAAGAAGATTCGGAGCTGGCGTTCGACCGTTCGGATGAGGCGTTGGCGGCCGAGTTTGGCGGTCCACGCACGCTCTTGTCGGACACGGACGGCATTGGAGGCGTCAGAGGCGATGGAGGGGTCGTACGGAGCAAGCGCGTCCTCGAGGCGGTCAAAGGCGTGACCGTACGCGGCGGCGTAAGAGGCCGGGTCGTCGATGAGGCCGGAGAGGCTGTCATTGCCTCTGGCGACGTCGATGGATTGGAGCAAGTCCGTGAGGAACTCGCGGATGGTTTTCAGGTCGTCGTCGGTCGGTGCGCCGACGATGGCTGGGAAGGATGCAGCTGCGTCTGCGATCAGCAGCTTGGCGTCTTCGGGAGTCGTCATGGTCGACGATGGGGTGGAGCGATGGTCCGATGGGTTTGGCTGATTGTTGCGTGATTTAACAATTAACCAGATATGAAGAAGAGCAGCATATCATGGTAATAAAATATCTGGTTAATTTATGACAAGCACGAAGTGTCTTTTTTTTCTAAGCTGCACGATGTGTGCGAACGAGTGATCTCACGTGAGATCATATGTTACTATATTGTGTGGTGCTCCACGTCACGTGATGGGCACGTGCTCACTGGGCAAAGAGTGAACGTGAGGGGGTCTGTGGTTAGGCTCACATGGGCCTAACTATTGGGCTCCCAGAGCTAGGATCTCAACACCACATCGTGAAGGAAATGTTAGAATTTCTACAAATGATAATAAGGACTTCTGAGTGGTTCTTGTCTTTGAAACCTTACACCCCAAGAGTAGAAAAGCTGTACCATGATCAGAACAGACAATTTGTGAGGGTTAGTACTGCAGAATCATAAAAGTGGACTAGAATGTGTTCAATGGTTGCTTTTATATGCTATTGCACAGGGGTGGTTTATCTTGCCAACATTAGAGCAAATCCTTTTGATGCACAATCATCTGATCCACTTTCATTTGAGAACCCCATGCTTCATAACATTTTTGTGCCCGACAAAACAATTCCAATGCCTTTGCTTTGTCCCCGTGATGTTTATAATGCATACCAGCTAATTCACATGCCATGCCCTCTTCGTGAATAAATTTAGACAACCGAGCAGAAGATACGGCACATTCGTATTCCAGCTCTGCTTTGTCTCTTTTAAATGTCAATGACAAATACTCTGCCTTCAGCATTGATGCCTTGTGTTTAAAGTTCCACTTAGAAAATTCTTCTGCTTTCACGAGCACTGGTAACAGTTTTTTCCAGACATGTTGTAATGACTGTTTAGACTTGAACCCTTTGGTTCGATGCAATTTTGTTGTTGCAAGCCCAGTATAGAATGCCACAGAGATAACACGAATCGGTACCTTGAGCTTGGTGTTATCGCTTGATGCTTCCCATTTTTTTGAAAGGTAATTCACTCTATCAAAATGACCACTGAAAAAAGAAGACATCATTTCTTGGGTGCAATCTATTTCTTCATATTGGGTACCTTGAATTTGTTGCACTGGACAAGTCAACTGTTCACCAATCAGTGTCAATACATTTCTGTAGTATATCTGCATAAGGACCTTGAGGGCTGTCAATGAATGCTGCCTTGCTAGCTTGAGATAAAACTCGATTTCTGCCTTAAGTAATTGTAATTTTTTACCTGAAATAATCTCTCTGTGCACAGCTAGACATAAATGAAGACCTGCAAGGGAAGTGTTGCCCACCTGCATCCCAAATTCATAACCACGACGGTGCATGTCTACACAGGCTTGGATTGGCTCGAACAACACACCCTTCAGAAGCAAAGCAGGGACAGATGAGAAAAGATGATCGACACGACCCGAAATGCCTTTCGATTGTTCGTCAACTCACCAACTCACGGTAATATGCCAGATAGACTTTCGATGCCTCGTCCATATCCAACTCACTACGATTCAATATCATCAAACCTATCTTTCCAATCCTGTAACCAACAAAAGTTTCATTAGTCAGCCCATTACACAAACATGCACCAAATGCGACAAATGCTGAGGGAAGGTACTTGCAACCGACTTGGGACTTTAAACAAAAGTGTGCAAATCGCGCCATGTAAAAAGCGTGCATCTTGGGTGTTACAAACCACGATATAAGCCCAAGATGACCATAAAATTTCATGATGTTTTCTATCTTCCTAGTGTTATTGCGAATCTTGGTCATTTGCAGCAGGGCTTCATCAGATTCCAGTTCGATCAATTGTTTCGTTTTGTTTACTGCTGAGACGATCTGACACAACTCGAGCCCCTCAGTTGGTATATCTTCGCCTAAGAGTCTGAGGAGGGCAACAAACATGACAATCGTCATTAGGATAGCAAACAGCAACACAACACATGACACTATTGTCTGTACTGACCTTAGAACATGGACACACATGTCGATTTCCTCATCAGTGTGAGTCCCACAAGATTGCATGGCAGTAAGAAGAAAATAAGCATCTATCTTGTCTTCCAAGCATTTTCCACCATCAATTATTTTATTTAGGGCAGCTTTAGCTTCGTCCATGAAACCGCAGGGAATGGCAGCTTTGCCTAGTTGCAGATAATATTTGAGGCTTACGGTGTAATGAGTAGTCCAGGAATCACCAGAGAGTAATGACACGGCCGCCTTTATGTAGTCAAAGGCCGAGGTGAAGTTGGCACAATGCATTGATTTAACGCTTGCTTCATAATTGAGTTCCGCAACCGCATTTTGATGTGATGTGCCAATGAGCAAGGATGGCACGCCGTGATTGATCTGCTCTATGGTCACAAATAGGGCATCAGCACTGTCTTTGTACACACGGCTTGAGTGCATTGCCATCCCAAGTTCAAAGTGGAATTGATCCTTGAAATCCGCATTTATCAAATCGTAGGCAGCTTCTCTCACTTTGTCGTGAACAAAGCGGTAGTGCGTCCCATCAAAATCCATAAAACCACCATTTACAGCGTCATCAAGAGACGAATGTAAATTTATGTAATCCGAATTACACGATAGTTTTTGCGCAATCGACTTTTCGATTTTGATTCCGAAACACGAAGCGCATTTCAAGGCAGTCTGCGTGCAGGCCGACAGGCCACTTATTTTGTTGGATAGAAGATAAAGGACGTTGTCGGTGATATTCTCGGCGGAAACTTTCGCTTCATCCCATTTCCAACGTCTCTCGCGTAAACAAAACTTCACTATGTCGCGATGGACAAGCGAACGTAGGAACTCCAACACAAAGTACGGATTGCCATTTGTTTTGCGGAATACCACTTGCGAAAGAGACCGGCATAGACGAGGTAAGGTCCTGAAGGCGTCAGATACCATTGAATTCACGTCACTCTCGGTTAAACCATCAAGACGAATCTTAGACGTCGGAACATTAAATTGTGAAAGCATTTTTATGAAACCAAAGATGATATGGTCGGGACCGACTTCATTGTCGCGATAAGTCCCAACAAAGAGCATGCAACTCTTTCCCTTCATATCAGACAGCACGGCATGAACGAGTCCAAGAGATGCAGCTGCACAGAAAGCGTGATCGTCAGTGTATATGTGTCTTCCTTGGAAAATAATGTGTTTGTCAAAATAGAGGCCACTGACTTACGATCTGCCCATTGCAAGTCATCAAGAAATAGCATGATAGGCCGCGAAGCGCTCGATATGACTCTCATAAACCGCTGAAGAGTAAAGCAGAGACTGCTATAATTTGCAAGATTGAAATCATCAGTTTCATTTTTTGCGAAGGGCGAGGCATTACAAGACGAAAGCATTCCGAGAACATTCGGTAGAGCTCGAGCCAGAACATGAAAATTCGCCCCAAACTCAACGATGAGATTTTCGTAGATTGCATGAAGTTCTTGTGGCGTGCTTCTCTTTGCAACAAGTAAGCACAGCTCATTAAATGCTGACATTACCACTGATGACGGACTCAAGGTTGACACCTCATCGAATTTTTGTACAACTACTAATCCATCTACGGCTTCGACCGCCTCGAATACACTTTGCACGAGTCGAGTCTTACCGCATCTACACGGCGAAAGCGAAGTTCTGTGAGGATGCGAAATGCATACAAATAGAAATGAAAACCAATATGACGGTAGACATACCCCGAAAACCCCCCTATTAAAAATGCCTCGCTTTCCCCTGTTGATGCAACTCGACAGAATGTGTCCGTAATCAAATGAGCTTCGGCAGTTCTACCATATAGCCGGCTATTTCCTTTGCCACAAGAGATGATACGTTCTCCTTCTTGCGAAAGACGAAAATCTTCGAAAAGAAAACGTCCGGGTTCTTCAAGTAAAAGACACAGGTCAGCGATGGCCATCTCTAAGCTAGGATATGAACCACCTGAACGAAAAAGACCCAATCCGCAATCGACTAGATCCGTCACCACATGTGACAAGGAGGTGGAATACCCAATGGTACTTAGCGGGCAGGGTAAGTCAACGTCTACTGGTTCTTCACCATGGGAGTTCTTAGAAACAGATCCTGAAACTGATATTGATCGTGAAAAATCAGGTCCTCGCACATGACAAAACCTCTCCGAAGACTTCTTTGCTAACGGCTCGTTTTCATAACTCCTTTCGTCAACCTGAAGAGCCTGCGGCTTGATCCGAACCAAGTCCACTCCAGAGAACAGGCCATGGAGAAGCAAACCGAGGAAGTGACACAGCATGCTTTCGTCATTCGGTGCAGTGGAATCACCACTGTCGCTAGGAGTCGCATAAGTTGAGATGATATTTGGCATGATTGTTCTCCCGGTGAATGCTTCGTCGCTAACAACATCAAAAAAGTTGCAACTCAAATAAACTTCGGTCATGATTTGCAAATGCACTGGAGGGTTGATCATGTCGACTCCGGTCACTTCCCAACCTAGTTCGGTTTGCTCATTTGACACTCGAACAGCAAAATTATCGATGCAACAGAGACGTTGGAGTTCAGAATTGGAATATTGCGTGATTTGAAAGTTGAAGGACAGGTGTTGCAGCAGCTTGGCTATTGCGTATGATATGGTAACTTTTCTCAGCGTTGACGCCTTTTGAAGCGTAACCTGATAAATTCGGCCACGGTTGATGGCACTCTCTTGGACATCGTGAGCGATCCATTGTCGCAGGGGCATTTCCATTTCATGTTTCTTGAGAACAGCATCAACAGGATGGAACATTAGCACGGGTTCAGATGTCGCGACGTTTAATGCTTCTTCTTTTTCAAAGCGGCGCGGTGTTACATTTCCTTCTTTGAAGAACGAGGATGCAAGGGCGGGAGCATCATTTGGAGTGATATTCTTTGCGAGCTCTTGGTCTCTGCGATTCGAATTCTTCGTGCTCTGTGACGCCATTGAACTCAGGCCGAGGGAACGAGGTGGAATCTGGCAAATGTGGCCAGGAGCGGAGCGTGGCCGGCGAAGGCTGCCTGCGATTTGGTCTGTTTAAGAAGTGTGTGCAAACGACATGTCGCCCAACGTAATACACAAAATTACACAAAATTAATATTTTTGAGAGTAAGACAACCACGTTTGTGGGAGGCATTGTGTCCTCGGTACGATACACTCCGTTCACTAGGACATCGTTTTAGATTTAACTAAACTCATTCCTACTTCTTGTCGCAGCTCGGAAGGCAAGAAGTCGCAAGACGATGCGTACGTCAACGACGTCACATGGTTCACCCATAATAAGTCTGAGAGTACCTTGAAAAAGTATTTTCGCAAAAATCTACAATATAATATAACCCCTCAGGATAACAAGGTTCAACATGACAGTTCTGGGGGGATCTTACAACATCACAACTCGGTACATAGTCCGGTTTTCAACACAAAATGATTTTATACTACTCCTAGGCGTACTTGAGAGGATGTCGATTCGACACGAGAATTCTCTCAGGGCATGTTTGTCTTGACGATGTACCACTATCGTTTAGGTATTGTACTTGGGATTTCTTTATATTATACTTTTTAGAGAATCGGACATGACGTTTTTTCGGTATAATTACAAGCTATCATTCAGCTTTTCTATATAAAAGTTGGGCCGCATCAGGGAATGAAAGTCCTCACCGAGCTCCCTGGGGGAGGATTCCGTTGGATTCGCTCGGATTCATTTGCAGGTTGTGTGGATTTTGTTTGGGAGTCACTTCGATGCACGCTTATTCCTCTCTTTCAACCCGAGGATACATTCATGCAACCTGGGTTATCTCAGTTACGATACCTCACGGACAATTTTTCAAGCCCAACTTTAATTATTGAGGCTGTGGGAATGCTCTCTAATGAAAGAAATTACAAGCAGCCGCTGCAAGATTTTTTAGCAGCAATAGGAGCCTGCAAACTGGAAGAAGCCTTGTTTCTCTAAATAAAGATAACAGTGGAAGCCAGTTAGCGCTCACTCCATGCTAGCTACACACGTGTGGCTTGCACGAGTGCAAAATTTGATATATTTTTAAAGGATGTATTACCCTTTTTAAAAGAGCATGTAAAACATAGATAAGCCTTTGAGGCTAGAGAACCAGTTATACACTCACAGCACGTGATTAAGTGCTGCCTTAGCACTCAAACTCACTTAAATATTGGTTTGAGAAGTTTTCGCAAAACAATATTCGAACCTTATTTTATCTCATTTTGACCAGACATAAATGGGAACCGAATATGTATTTAAATTGTGAGCGCCAGTATGTGTGCAAAAGAGTTGCAAAAAAGTTGTGTGATAGGCCGATTGACACAAATATTTGTGAGCTCGCAGCTATTAATTTTGTGTGGGACGTCTCCCAGTTGCAGGAAAAGATTGTGCGAAAAAGTGTTGGGTCTGAAATTGAGGAAATTTGCGTAGGACATGAGGAAATGTGTGTGAACAAGTAGTTGTGTGAGCACTAAAACTGCTCCTTAGTAACTCAAACCCATCATCAATATCATAGATGACGTCACTATTTTTGCTAGCCATCATAGAAAACTCAATTATTTTCCTGCGTCCACGGAAAGAAATCTACATGCGAAAGTACTAGTAAACTAGCAATATTAATTTGATTAAGCCAAAATCATAGAACCATTTTATGATGTTGTCGAGTGCCAAATTCTGGCACCAAGACTGTGCATACACATCATAGAGGGGTACAATTCCCCATCAAAAGTTCAACAGCACATTTGGCTGGGCAATTGTAACAGGAATCCCTCCATTTGTCCAGCAGTTTTGCAGCATCAACAAGCTGAAAGAGATTGCAATGAGCAGTACTTGAAGAGGCGGTAATTAACGCTATAGACAAAAAGTGAAGGCTGACGGTGGTATCAATTCTTCCATCCTCAATGAGAAGCTAAAGAACTTGCAAGACTTACTCATGAATTGCTTGGACGAAGTTGGTAACATAGGTGGCAGTCCTGTTGAACCCGAAGTTGCTGCGGCCAGTGATCATATTGACATACTGCAGAGGAGAAACATTCTTTTCTACTGGGGTAAGTTTTGGTGTGTCCCAGAGTCTTTTGCATTTCTTACCAAAGTTACTCGTTTGAATGACTGGAGAATGTGGCTGAAGGGTAAGGCTGTTGTTGTCATCAACAAGACTTACATGATCAAGCCTTTCATGCAGCTCAATGGTTCAGATTTGCCACAGAAGGAGTTGGCAAATGAGTCAGACACAAAGTGGAAGCCAATTTTTGGAAGATAGCGGAGGCTCCAGGATAGGTGATATCAACAGATGTCGATGAGGATTTTGTCCAGTCTTCTTTTCATTTTGCAACAGACTATCTCTAGCAGACTGTGGGCTATATTTGGGCATGCAAAAGATGAAGGGCAGCTCAGTAAGTATGCAAATGGGACATGGTCAAGAAAGAGTGCTCGTAGTGAAATTATCAAGAATGGTACAGCAGAAGATAAAGCAAGGCTTCCTCCAAGTCCAGCTCATAACAAGGTGGATGGCAGGAATCATGGTGGGTGGAGTGTTCAAAGGAATGGAATTAGACAGGTGGCAAGAAGGGCAAGAGTAAACAGTCAGGAAGTAGCACAGGAGGTACTGGATGGTTTGGAGAGGGCTTTTGGTTATGTTGAGGTCTCTGAGTCAGGATGTACATTGGATGGCCTTTGAGATGGCTGATGGGGCAGGGGTACAGTCCTGATGGTTTTTATGTCTAGGTGACTTTTTCCATCATGGTCTAAGGGACTGTAACTCAGGGTTCTGTGTGTTTGTTGTGTGGATTTTTAGTTTTTGTGGAATTTTGTGTTCATAAAGTATACTAGATGATGATTAGACCTTTTTTACTCCTGCAGTATTATAAGTAGTTCGTATAATGAACATGTCGCAATCACAGGTTATAGATTTTGTTGAGTTTTTCTAGAGTACACTTAGACCTTTTTCACATAATAATATGTGTAGCTTGCAAGAGACATAATAATGTACATCCTGTTATATCTTTTCACTATGATTAAAGCTAGACCTATCTTGTCCTCGAATTGCTTGAACATATAATATGTTGTTACGTGTACATACATGGGTCCATATATGTATGATAATGTCCCGCTGTAATGAGGATTAGAGATATTATAACATACTAGGGTTTAGACTACGATACTCCCTAGGTAGATAATTCTAAGCCTACTTAGGCCTAAAACCGGTACTCGTGACCCCATCAAGGGAAGCTTCATATTAAAATGACCGCTCGATCCCCTTGAAGTTTGCGTCCCTTAAGTTAACTCAAGTTTTCAAGTAATTTTGGTCGATTTCGGCAAGGTGGCAGCTCGAGTTGAGCCAGGTTTCTGAGCAGGAGTCGCGTGCACCCAATATTAGGGAATATTGCCCAAGTGTGATTCAAAGGGTGAAGAGGAGTCGCGCACTAGCAGTCTTTTTTGAATTAGCAACAGCCCAAATAATATGGGTTGTCATCGCTTAGCATAAATTGACAAGACTGGTCGCGGCGCAGCTAAAGGACTTTGCATAAATTGACAAGACTGGTCGCGGCGCAGCTAAAGAACATGGGAATCGCGGAACAGCCCTTTTGACCAATATGGTCATGGATTAGTCTCATGACCGCTTGTTTTAGTTAAACCATTGTTATTGAGAAAGGCCTAGTCAATCGCAATCAAGCCCCTCAATTTTTGGCCATGCGTTATGTTAAATTTAGGTACCTTTTTAAAGGTAACATCTGTCTAAAAGATCGTGACTACCCATGCATGTCGAACACGAAAACAACATTTTTTACAGGTAATGTTAAAGAGAAAACAACATGTTACCAATAATGGCCAAAAGTGAAAAAAGTGTCTCATGACAGAATGTTTAGATATTTTTTTAAAGGTAACCTCAGACTAAAAGATTGTGACTACCCATGCATGTCAAACATGAAAGCAGCATATTTACAGGTAAAGTGGTGATATTAATTTTATTTTACCAATATTGGCCAAAAGTGAAAAAAGTGTCTCATATGGAGAAGGAGAAGAAAAATTCTCAATTAATGATAAACTAAGATTTTTTCAAGAAAAAATCTTGATAAAGTTTTAATTGCATACAACTTGTTTCTATTTCGGTCAGCGAGCCCTGCAATCTATTGAATTCAATGGCTATTTCAATGAGGGTCATTTCTATCAAAAATTAGTGCTATGCTAAGTCTAAAAGTACAGCGAACCTAGAAATTTCACATAGATTCTAAATTCTAAACATACAGTCATAGTGGGGGAGGGTTACTTAATGAGAACCTAGTCTAATAATGCTATACACAAAATTAAAGTTACAAAAAAAGTCAATTCATTGATTTCAATGCTCCCCAATTTTTGAAAGTTTCAATCATCGCCCATCACCACTGCGACTTGCGCAGCCCATGATCAACAAATAATCCATTGGGTCCCCTTTGTTGTTTCATTGCACAACATCACCTTGTGCTCCACATGAGGACCCTTCAGTGGAAGGACGAAGCATCGCGACAATCACAACGAGTCCCAGTTTTATGGCGAGTTATATATGCATTTGTGCATGGCACCACCATCATCAAACCACGTGTTGTCTCCTTAATTGGGGTATCTCTCTCTCTCTCTCTCTCTCTCTCTCTCTCTCTCTCTCTTTCTCTCTCTCTCTCTCTCTCTCTCTCTCTCTCTCTCTCGAATCTCTCTCTCTCTCTCTCGAATCTCTCTCTCGAATCTCTCTCTCTTTCTTGAATCTCTCTCTCGAATCTCTCTCTCGAATCTCTCTCTCTCTCTCTCTTGAGGCCATCCCTGCAGGCAGATGAATTTCACCACATTTTCGACCACCCCCCCCCCTCCGTCTTTGTCTGACCGTCGCCCGGTGGGTACCCTCATCTGCAGGCAGAAAAAGCGAGCGTGTCCGTGCACCCCATTTTGGTTCAGTTCCACGCTATCTAATCGTGAACTTGACAGCTGTTGATATGTCATGACCACTTTAAGACAAGAATGGTGTGGTAGGTATGTGTGTAGTATATACGAGGTGCAGTACCGAACACGTACAAACCAAGAAATAAAAACCAGAAACAATCGAATTTGTGACGTCAACATCTCTAATGAAAGGGGTGGGTATTTCGGGTGGTCAAAAATGTTTTCTGCAGCACTGGCGACCGAGATGCAGAAAACATTTTCGACCACCCCAAAAACTCATACTCATAACCCATTAGGGTGGTTTTTTTACATGGGTGGATAAAAAATTCTGCCTGCAGGGATACCCTGAATCTCTCTCTCTCTCTCTCTCTCTCTCTCTCTCTCTCTCTCTCTCTCTCTCTCTCTCTCTCTCTCTCTCAATCTCTCTATATATATATATATCTCAATCTATATATATATATATATATATATATATATATATAGGATATATATATATATATATATATATATATATATATAGGATATATATATATATATATATATATATATATATATATATATATATATATATATATATATATATATATATATAGGATATATATATATAAATCATATATATATAGGATGTATATATATAGGATATATATATATATATATATATAGGATATATATATATATATAAGATATATATATATATAGGATCTATATATATATATCAAATCTATATATATATATCGGATATATATATATATATCTCGGGATCTATCTATCTCTCTATATATAGGATCTATATATATATCTCTCTCTAGATATCTCTCTCTCTCTCTCTCTCTCTCTCTCTCTCTCTCTCGAATCTCTCTCTCTCTCTCTCTCTCTCTCTCTCTCTCTCTCTCTCTCTCTCTCTCTCTCTCTCTCTCTCTCTCGAATCTCTCTCTCGAATCTCTCTCTCTGACAACTATCCCCATCCTGTCCCCAACACTCGCCTTTCTCATTGTAAAGCACTGACATTCTTTTGGTGCCTTTGGCACCATCCACCCTCAGCAGCACATCTTTTTGTGCCTTCTGCACTGCACCCTTATGTTAATTCATGCCTTTGGTGACCTGCCTTTCTCCACCTTCAGTGGCATATCATATCATGTCTTTGGCACTTCCAACTTTGGTGGCATAACATTTCAAACCTTTGGCACTTCCACCTTTGGGGGCATTCATTTCTTACCTTCGACACTTCCACTTACGGTTGCATATACATTTGTGCCTTTGGCAAATCAACCTTGGGCAGCATTTCTTTTGTGCCTTCCACACTTCAACCTCTGGTGGCATGTGATCACTTTGTGAATTCGGAACTTCCGCCTTCAGTGGCAAGTTATTTCTTGCCTCGGCACTCATTTTGGGCCCTCAATACTTCCACCTTCGGCGGCATGTCATTTTGTGCCTTTGGCACTTCCACCTTCAGTGGCATATCATTTCCTGCCTTTGGCACTTCCATGTTTGGGGGAAAGTATCATTTCATGCCTTCGGCATTCCTACGCCTGCTGTGGCATTACATTTTGTGCCTTTGGCACTCTCGCCTTGGGTGCACATATCATATGTGCCTTCGGCACTTCTGCCTTCTGTGGAATTTCAGTCTTTTCCTTCGGCACTTCCACCTTTGGTGACATATTATTTTGTGCCTTTGACACTTCCACATCTATTGCAGAATATCATTTATCATGCCTTCAGCACTTCCACCTATATTTTGTGTCATCTCATTTTGTGCCTTCAGCACTTCCACCTTTGGTGGTATGTCATTTTGTGCCTTTGGTACCTCCACCTTCTGTAGAATATCATTTTGTGCCTTTGGCACTCCCACCTTCTGCAGGATAATATCATTTCATGCCTTCAGCACTTCAACCTTTGGTAGCAGGTATTGTTTCGTGTCTTCGGCACTCTCATCGTTGGAGGAATATCATTTCGTGCCTTCAGCACTTCTACCTTCGGTGATATCCATTTCCTGCCTTTGCCACTTCCACCTTTGTGGAAAATCATTTCGTGCCTTAGGTACTTCTGCCTTCTGTGGAATGTCATTTCAATGTCATTTCGTGCCTTTGGCATTCTTCACATCATTGGTGGCATTTCATTTCTTGCCTCGACAGTTCAACCTTTGGGGGCATATATGATTTTGTGCCTTCAGCACTTCCACCTTTAGTGGCATCTCATTTCATGCCTTTGGCACTTCTACATTTGGTAGAATACCATTTCATGCCTCTGGCCCTCCCACCTTTGGTGAGATATCATTTTTGTGCCTTCGTTACTTCCACCTTCGATGGTATCCTATTAGGCGCCTTTGACACTTCCTCTTTGGTGGGACTCATTTTGTGCATTCGGCACTTCCACCTTCTGCATAATGTCATGTTTTGTGCCTTCGGGGCTCCCACCTCCGGTGGTATGTATCATTTGTGCCTTCAGTACTTCCATCTTCTGTTGCATTTTGTTTGAGCCTTTGGCACTTCCATTTTTTGGGGCATATCATTTGTGCCTTTAGCACTTCCACCTCTGTGGAAGAATTTTACTTATCATGCCTTGGGCACTCCCACCTATTCGGTGTCATATCATTTCGTGCCTACGGCACTTCCACCTTTTGTGGTTGTGGTCTCTCATTTCGTGCCTTCGGCACCTCTGCCTTCCGAACCATCCGCTGATGGATCTTGGCCTCATTCGGGATGTCTTGTGCTGCCCTAATCACTTGATCCCCCCTTCATGTCTTATAGCTCATATCCTTGACTGAACCCTCCAAGGGTTACCTTTGTCAATCCAGTCAATCTGCAGTTAGCCGGTGCATACCAGACATATGGTTGTACCATCAAATGGCCTCTTCATACCACTTCCACTCCAGTACATTCAAACGCACACAATATGAAGACAGTTGTTTCATAGACATAGCATTCAGCGCAGGATTTTTGCGGGATGTTCTGTTATGCCTTCAGCGATCCTTGTCCTTTCTGTCCACCTTCAGTGGCAAATCATGTTGTGCCTTTGGCACTTCCATACCTTGCATGGTATATTCCACCTTCAGTGGCACATCATTTTGTGCCTTTGGCAATTCCATCTTTGGTGACATTCATTTTGTGCCTTTGGCTATCCCACCTATGGTGGCACATTGTTTCGTGCCTTTGGCACTTCCACCTTTGGTATCATATCATTTTGTGCCTTTGGCACTCCTGGACTTCCAGTGGCATATCATCTCACACCTTCGGCACTCATTTTGTGACGTCGGCACTTCCACTTCCACTTTCAGTGGCATTTAGTTAGTGCTCCACCTTTGGTGGCATATAATTTGTGCCCTTTGCACTTCCACCTTCGGTGGTGTTTATTTCATGTGCCACCTTCATTTTGTGCCATTGCCTTCGGTGGCATCTCACTTTGCGCCATCGGCACTTCCACCTTGGGTGAATCATCATTTTGTCCTTCCGTGCGGCACTACCACCTTTGGTGACATGCATTTTGTGCCTTCGGCACTCACTTCATGCCTTTGGCATTCCACCTTCGGTGGCATAATTCAGTTGTGCCTTTGACACTTCCCTCTTTTTGTGGTGGAATAAGATCCGTGCCTTTGTCACTTCAACCTTCGGTGAAATTCATTTGGTACCTCTGGTACTTCCACCTTTGGTGGCATGTTTTTTATTGCCTTTGGCACTTCACAAGGCAGATCACCTTTCAAAGCCCTCAACCTTGATCTGTCCCATCTGTCTGATCGGACTTACAACTATCTTTGGATCTCACGAGGATATACTCTCAGCTATTGCAGCTAGTATTAAGTTCTTTTTAAGTCTAATGACTTATCCCAATGGTCTTCAATATGGTGTGTATTGTAGAAAATTGAAAGTGGAGAATGTGGATATCAGCTTTTCAGCGGCTCAGCTTCAGCTGAAGAGCATCTATATAGAAACCAAGAAATACCGTATGAACCTGTCACGTAAATGACAACTATCATCTTCTTCATAGTCATAGTGCAATATTTACTTTTATTTGAAATGAACATAAGCTAATATCACCTTCATAGAAAAAGGAGGAATATGTTACACAACGACAGAGCAATTAATTCATTCATGTGAGTAATGTACATTGGACGATGGTTGCAAGGTGGGATATGATTCCTCTTACCACAAGCCAAGAAGTAGCAAAGAAAACAATAAAAACACCTACTTCACATGTGTATTCATTTAAAAAATTCATACTCTTTACATTTATATCAGACAAGTATACTGCTTAGAAAACAAGCAAAGGAAGTGGTGGTGGAATGGCGCAGAGAAAGCTGAAATTATATCATTCATTCTCTATCAAATTTCTCAGTTTTGTAAGTCATGTATTGCTTTTTTCTCATCAAAAAATGAGCATACCTTACCCTCATCTGTTTGACAGAATTACAAATGATTGTGGCATTCATAATGATGTCTTCCACAAAGGTAACAACCCATTCATTTGCATGAGAGTTTGAAATGAAGTTATGGGAATTAGGAGACTTTTTGATTGTCACATGTTCCCCATTTTCATGGTTTATTTTTCACCCATTGAATAAGGCGATAAGGGCTTTGAATGAGGTGTTGCTGTTGCCATTGTCAACATAACAATGCTCAGTGTACAAACAATTGGGCTGGGACAGATTGACCTGATAGATGCCGCAACATACTCTGAGATTTGCACACTAACATGATGACCAAGAGTGACATGCTTTCTTACGACAAAGCACCTGTAAATGTGGTTCCTCGTCTTTCAGGCATCAATGGTGTGCTTAGTTAATCATCTAATGTAATGTGGTATAGGGTGACCTTGCATGGTTATCATTGGCACTCCTGCTACTGCCATTTGTTGTTAGCTAGTTGGTGATGCTTGACGAGAGGCAAAACTAATTCTATGTGTGCTGAGTTTTGGCCATTCCCGAGGAAGTACATTAAATTTTTATTAAAAATTGGAGTGGTGAAAGGCATTTGTAAAAATTGTGGGTTTCATAAAAACTCACCATGAAATTATTTGCACCACTGCCACTTGTTGTTGACTATACAGCGATGCTCGGCAGGATGCCAAACTCAGTCTGTGGGCTTAGTTTTAGGTGTACTCATGGTAGGCCTATGTAAGTATTCAATTAAAAATAATTGGTGTGTGCTCAGTAAAACATTTTTAAAAACCTTCGAGTTCGTAAAAACTTACCATGAAACTATACCTGCTGCCCAATTGTTGTTGGTGCTAGACAGCCGTGTTAGGTAGGACACCAAACTCAGTCTGTTGGCTGAGCTTTGACCATTTCCCCATTACGCTTAGTGTCCATGATGCTTGTAATGCATCCCAGCCAATTCACATGCCATGCCCTCTTCATGGACAAATTTAGATGACCTTGTTGCAGAAATAGCAGTTGCATATTCTAGCTCTGCTTTGTCTTTTTTGGAAGTCAATGAGAGATACTCTGACTTGAGGATTGATGACTTGCTCTTAAAGTTCCACTGGGATGATTTTTCTGCTTTTGCAAGGACTGGCAACAGATTTTGGGCAATATGTTGCAATGGTTCCAGGAACTTGAAACCTTTCATTCAATACATTCTTGTTGTTGCAAGCTCGTTGTAGAATACCACATAAACATAAATAGCCCGAATGGGCACCTGACCTAAGCCGAAAAGTATTAAAAAAACCTTGATGTGGGCTTTTCAGCTTTGTAATTTTTGTGAGCTAATTTAGATCATATTGTGAATTAACAATCCACCATGATGAACCATGATGAAGCAAACATGCTTCATTTTGGCAAAACGAGACTACGTAGAGATCCATGTAGAACTGGTATATTTCAGTGCTAATGACACAGTGAGAGTTCTTCTGTATCTTGAAGCAATGGATCTCTTTCTGTATCTTGAAGTGATGTGGATTCTGTGTCAGTATATCCTGACTCAGAGCACCTTATCCCAAATGGTATTTTTGGGTAATGAAACAATTCTTGCTATTTAGCAAGACTGCAAATCTTAGGGGGATGTCCAGCATCTCCTAAGAAATTAAGGGTATCTTTCAGGTACTCTTAGAGTACTCCTGTAAGGTAGATATTTGGCCTATGTCACTCGCCCCCATGAATGGAGAATCAGGTGAGTTGTGTAAAAAACCTTTTCATGAAAAGGAAAAACATCAGGCTTTGTTGTAATGGAAGACACTTGTACATGACAAGATGTTCCTACTTTGTAGTGACTACAAGTAAAGGTTGTAAGCGTAAGTGTTAGTGGAGAGAGGAGCTTAGAGTGATTAACTGACTGTGTATTTAAATTTAAATGTCTGCAGTGTCAAAGTATGGTGTTACTCTCCTAATATTCAATCATTCTGATTTTGTTCCGCGGTGAACCCTGATTGTACCATTCGTATGGACTGTAGATATAGTCCAAGGATCTTTATGGTATTTGCTTTCAGATTTGCGGAGGATACCTTCTTTGCGAAGACGTACTTTTTCACCAACCTTGTAATCCCAATCGACGCGAGACTTGTTTTCACGTTTGGTATTGCGATCCGTTTGGCGTTGCCTGTGATCTCCTATTTTGTTCCAGTCAGCCAGGAAGGGAATGTCAAACAGCATGTCCCTACCAAATATTGCTGCACCTGGAGAGGCTTTGAGTACTGTGTGGTATGTGGAGCGAACGGCCCATGCAGCATCTGTGAGGAAGTCTGCGATGTCACTAGGCGTCACTGTATTGGCCACGTCTAATTCAGTGGTACGGAGCATTGTCATGATTACTTGATGCATCCGTTCTAGTATTGCGTTTGCTTGAGGGTTCTTGATGCTGGTTGGCTTACGCTTGATACCGTATGAATCACATAAGGTTTCGAAATTGAGCTTGAACTTGCTTCCATTGTCGTAAATGATTACTTGACAACGTGGGTAACGGCTAAACCAGATCTTGTTAACTAAGGAGCCTACTTGTGCTGATGATTTATCAAAGTAAGCTTCCTTAGGTTTATTATGTGTGTTAGTACCCTTGCGGCCCTTTTTACCCGTGGGAGCAACAGAAGTCACTTCTGTTACCGGTAGTTCCACAATCTCGAACCAACTGGTTGCTGGATCTATCATTGTGACACACATAAAGTCAATTTCAGTGCCGTCCTTGCCCTTGAGAGTGTATGGTCCTATTAGGTCCACACAGAGTACCTCCCATGGGTTGGAAACAACCAATTTTGTAGGTAATTTACCATACTTACGTTGGCGTCGTTTGTTGACTTGGCATTTATGACAATTTTTGACACAGGTGCGAACAGAGCGTCGCAAACCTTTCCAATACATCGCCGCGCGAAGAGTCTCTTCAAGACGAGTAGTCCCTGGATGCTGCAGGTAGTGATGGTACCACTGTACTGCTTGCTGCTGGAGTTCCTGTGGGATGACAAGCTTGCCATCTTTGCACAGTACTTGAACATTTTCTACCAGTTGAGGTTTGTACTTCTCAAGCAGGCTGAGTTTGTCCAGCGTTTTATCCGTGTGTTGAGCTGCGGCAATCTCCCGAATTGTCAGTGGATATATTGCATTCTCTTTGCTGCGGTTGGCAAACACAAAGTTCATGAGGTCTGAGTGTTTGTCTGGGGATGGGTCCTCTTCTGATTGCATAGTGTAATAACACCAGCATTTTGTGAAGGTCATCCAGTTTTCCTTGATGTCCACTGCTGGACCAAAGTCAAGGCGTGAAATCGCATCCGCAACTGTGTTGTGGATTCCTTTGATGTACACGATTTCAGGACCATATTCCTCTAGCAGTAAACGCCAATGGTAAACCCTGTCACAGGTCAATCCGAGTGCATCTTGCATGAGGTTCTTGTGGTCTGTGTAGACTACAATTTGTTGGCCCCACAGCATCCCTTTGAACTCTTTGAGTGTTTCAACAATGGCTAGAAGTTCAATTTTGGTTACGCTGTACTTTTGCTGACAGACAGAGAGTTTTCTGCTGAAAAAAGCTATTGGCCGGTTGTTCTGAGACGGCTCCAAGTTGTCTCTTGGAACCATCAGTATAGATCTCAAACCCTTTTGAGTAATCAGGGTAGGCCAAGGACACATCTTTTGCAATAGTGGCCTTTACATCATCGAATGCTTTTTGATGTTCCTCAGTCCATTTCCATGGTTTCTTTTTAACCTTGAGGAGTTTGGACTTTTTGGTGTGACCACACTCGCCGACTAGGCTTGTGAGTGGGGCAAGCATTTCGCTGCGTCTTGCCCAAAGATCTCGATAGTATTGGACCATGCCAAGGAATCTACGGAGGTCTTTGACATTTTTGGGCGGTGTCAGTGCAAGTATCGACTGTACCTTCTTGGGTTGTGGTTTTATACCATCTCGTGAGAGTATGTACCCAAGATATTCTGTTTCTATGGCACAGAAGTTTGATTTGCGAGCATTGACTTTCAAGTTCGCATCTTGCAGTCTGGAGAGGACCAATTCCAATTTAGCCAGGTGGTCTTCCAGGGTTCCCTTTGTGATGCATAATAGATCATCAATGTAAGCTCTTACGAACTCAAGGGTGGCCATCAGCTCCGTCATTTTTGATTGAAAAATGTCAGGAGAACCAGCAATACCCATTGGTAACCTGAGGTAAGAGTATTTACCCCATGGAAATATAATGGTGCAGATTTTGGATGCATCTGGATCCAACCTAATGGTGTAATAGCCCATGTTTAAATCAAGGGCTGTTGCAAAAGTGAATCCTTCTAGCTCTTGCATGACTGTACTAATTTTAGGTAACGGGAATGGTTTTCTAACTATTCTTTTGTTTACTTCTCTAAAATCACTAAGGAAACATACAGTCTGGTCTTTTTTTGGTACTATGAATGATGGTGAAGCCCATTCAGATGCGGGCTGCCACTCTAGTACGCCCAGGTCACACAGTCTTTTGAGCTCTTTCATGAGAGTCTCTTTGAGTGAGTGAGGTACTGGGTAAGCTCTGCCATGATATGGTTTGGCACCTTCCTTTAATTCAAAGGAGACAGGCTCTGTGTTCCAATCACCTAGTGTACCATCAAAGAGGTCCTCGTATTTACGGAGGAGCTCTAACAACTTGTTTTGATCTTGTAAACTGAGGTGAGGACAGTTGGTGTCAACAACTGATTGGAGGTCTGCTTTTTCATATTTTGCATCTAAGATGTGAACTGCGCGCTGAGTGGCTTCCTCAGTACTACGTGGTTCATGAATCATGCTGTGGTTAACTGACCAAGCTTTTTCAATCTTAGAGCTGGTAGCAAGACTGTTGATGTCTCTCATTGGCAAGATGATCTCATCAATGGTAATATCCTTTGTTCCAAAATCCAGAACAATTCCAAGCTCACTTAGTGTTTTTACACCTAAGATGAGGTCAAACGCTGGCTTTGCCATTTTTTTCCATCATACTCGACAACATCAGGTTTAACTGTGTATTCCTTGCTGTTGGAGTAGTCTACGAATTTTAGTGTGACTTCGCCTCTTCCTTTGGTTTGGAAGCACCCATTCGACGTGTGCCAAGACTTTGACACCTGCCTAGCCAAGTAGGGAAAGCGTTTGTTGGTTCCTTTTTCATGGAACATGAGGTCACCATCAGAACCAGTGTCTAATAGTACTCTCAAGAAGTTGTTTTTGCGACTCCTGGACAAGTGTTTGAGTTTTGTCGAGGACTGACTTCCGGTCGCTAACTTTTGCACAGCTAACACTGCTGTCACTGAATCTACTGAGTTCTGTGGGCTAGGTGTTTGTGGTGGCTGTGTTTTGGGTAGAGGGTCCAAATCTGAGTTTGGTTCTACTTGGGTATTGGTGGATAGATTCGAAGTGTCTTTGAGATTTTTTCAAAGTTGCGTCTAGCAAGGGACTCGAATAATCCTTAATTAATTTTTTTGATTTAATTCAAATTTTTGATTACTGGTAGTTTTAATCGGACCAGGGGTAGTATAATTTTCTAACTCATGGCTAGTTTTAATTTTCTTACTACATACAGGAATTTCCCCGGTACTACCCGACCCATCACTTCAGGAGGAGTCGGAATCGCTGTCACTTTCGTACTGACGGCGGCGTTTCTTGCCTTTTTGTTGGCTTTCTTGAGAGACTTCTCGAGTTTCTCCATTCTCGCTACGACCTGTGCGTAGGATTTCTTAGCGCGGTTGTCCTCACGAGACTTTCGTGCAGGTGCTCGAAAGTACCCCGCGTAGGAGTTCCGTCCTTGTTGTAACGGCGACACTCCGCGGTGTTATGCGTGGTGTGTGCGCCCCCATGCTTTTGCACAGCTCGCAGTTCCTCTCGGCGAGTATACTCCGTGCGTGCTTGCTTGCTGGGCTTCCTGGGAATGCGCCCGCTTGGCGAGAACTTCTTGGAGGGCTGGTCTGCTGCTTGGGCCTTTGCAGGCTTCGCAGTTGACTGCTTCTCATCCACTGGGTGCGCCACCTCAATACGCTCGAGAATGAGCAATAGAGGCTTAACCCCTTCGGGATAGCATTTCTCTAGCAAGTGGTACTGATCCTGCCACTTCAACGGACACATGCGCAAGATATGGCATGCAAGTTCGAATCCGTGAAGGCAAAGACCTGTTGCGTCATTGCACTAGCACTAGGGCTGTAGTACAGGCATGGGAGGTCTTCGACATAGTTGTTCAACTGCATGGCGCGTTGGACAAACTGGCGAATCTTAACCTTGTTGGGCTTCTTGAGGCAATTGGAGATATAGAATCTCAAATTTTCGCCTGCGTCATGTGCGAAACAAGACTGGAGGTGGAGTAAATTACACCTCCTGAATGACTCGGACGTTTTGCCCGGTGACTTCTTCCTCTCGACTCCGAAGATGTCGTGAAAGGCGTCGACTCCGTCTGCTCCTTGACAATTAAGTCCCAGGGCTGGCGTGCCTCCTCAGTGAGGAGGTTGGCATAGAGTTGAAAAACTTCTAGGGCCGAGTCGGTCATTTTGCTTTCAAGGCGAGCATGTCGGCCTTTAGGGAAAGAGACTCTGCAGTCTTCACTTCCTTAGCAGTTTTAGAGAGGGGGTCTTTGGCGAGTTCACGTAGAACAGCCTTCCACGCGGCCTTTTTCGAGTCATAAGCCTTTTCGGCCTCGTCGCAGGCGGGAATTAACCCCATTTTCTTGGCGGTACTCCTTGTTCACGTGCAGTATGAACTGCTCGTTGGTACCGTGTCCGGACCAAACCGTGACTCGGGTTTCTGACCCATTTGCAAGGGTGCACTTGAGGGACTCGGGCTTAAGATCCAAGGCTTCTTGGACTGGGTCCCGGTCTGGCACATACCGGATGGGAGCTTTCTCGCCACCCCTTCCGCTCGCATTCTTGGTGTTTAAGCCCGATGGGCGCGATCTTCTCAGAGGCCATTCTTGAGAGGGCTGCTCGAGACTTGTACCTAAGAAAAGGGTCTTGTAGGAGCTTCGTGGTGGGGCGCACTCAAATGAGACACGCTTCTCACGAATCTTGACGGCGGGATTTCGTAGGGCTGACGTGGCGCTACTACTCACCGTCGCTCAATAGACGATGGCTCTACTAGCAATCACATGGACGTTGAACGCTCGACTGACGGAAGACAGCCGCGACGAAGCAGGACTTGACGTAAGTCGGTACGATGACGGACGGTCGAAGGCAGTGTGGAGCTGGACAGACGATCCAGAAAAAAAATTCGCTCGAGTAGGTTATCGATCAATAGTGACCTAAGCCGAAAAGTATTAAAAAACCTTGATGTGGGCTTTTCAGCTTTGTAATTTTTGTGAGTTAATTTAGATCATATTGTGAATTAACAATCCACCATGATGAACCATGATGAAGCAAACATGCTTCATTTTGGCAAAACGAGACTACGTAGAGATCCATGTAGAACTGGTATATTTCAGTGCTAATAACACAGTGAGAGTTCTTCTGTATCTTGAAGTGATGTGGATTCTGTGTCAGTATATCCTGACTCAGAGCACCTTATCCCAAATGGTATTTTTGGGTAATGAAACAATTCTTGCTATTTAGCAAGACTGCAAATCTTAGGGGGATGTCCAGCATCTCCTAAGAAATTAAGGGTATCTTTCAGGTACTCTTAGAGTACTGTTTTAGAGTAGATATTTGGTCTATGTCAGCACCTTGGGATTGTTCTTGTCACTTAATGCCGTGTCTTTTAGATGCAGTCACTTCTCATAGTACTTATACATAAACATCAAGTGTAGGATGTAATATAATATTATGATGCTGTAATCATTACATTAAGAACAATACCAGGTCTAGCCACTGAATGACGTACTTCTGGGACAGGAATTCTCAAAATGCATCTTAATTCTACTTGGAGTGTGTGGCAGGACATATATGTTAGATCCCACTAGGGCACCGCCCCAGTTCTAGCACTGGACAAAAAAATCGTCCAGTTCTAGAGCTGGATGTTATTCTCCCCATTGGGGCACTTTGTCTTGAAATTGTTTGCTGGTTCCCCAATGGGGATCAAAGGGATAATTACTATGTCAAATTTTTGAGGTAAGAAATTAGGTTACCATTTTATTGGAAGATTTGACGCACTTGCATGATTTTTGTGTACCCTTCTTCTTAGAGCCTTCTTAGCATGAGCTCAATGCATTTGCTCAATGCATGAGCTCACAAGGGCACGGTCACTATCACAACTACATACAATAGTAGTGCCAAAATGGGAAAAATTTCATCGTCCCCTTATAGGGCAGCAGTGCCCTGATGTGACTAATTGGTTGTCCCAATTAAGGCACTGGTGCCACAATGGGACTGGTGTCACAATGGGGATTTGAGCATCAGTCCCAGTTCTAGAACTGGGCACCCAAATTCTAGAACTGGAATTTCATCACGGTCCCAGTTCTAGAACTGGGGAACGGGGAGAAAAACATTGAGGTCTAGTACTGGACAAATTTTCCCTTCAGTTCTAGAACTGGGATGGTGCCCTTATGGGATCCAACATATTGACATAGGCCAATTATCTACTCTAAAACAGTACTCTAAGAGTACCTGAAAGATACCCTTAATTTCTTAGGAGATGCTGGACATCCCCTAAGTTTTGCAGTCTTGCTAAATAGCAAGAATTGTTTCATTACCCAAAAATACCATTTGGGACAAGGTGCTCTGAGTCAGGAAATACTGACACAGAATCCACATCACTTGAAGATGAAGTAGAGATCCATCACTGTAAGATACAAGAGAGCTCTCACTGTGTCTTTAGCACTGAAATGTACCAGTTCTACAGGGATCTCTACATAGTTTCGTTTTGCCAAAATGAAGCATGTTTGCTTCATCATGGTTCATCATGGTGGATTGTTAATTCACAATATGATCTAAATTAACTCACAAAATAACAAAGCTGAAAAGCCCACATCAAGATTTTTAATACTTTTCAGCTTAGGTCACTATCGATCGATAACCTACTCGAGCGAATTTTTTCTGGATCGTCTGTCCAGCTCCACACTGCCTTCGACCGTCCGTCATCGTACCGACTTACGTCAAGTCCTGCTTCGTCGCGTCTGTCTTCCGTCAGTCGAGCGTTCAACGTCCAGGTGATCGCTAGTAGAGCCATCGCCTATTGAGCGACGGTGAGTAGTAGCGCCACGTCAGCCCTACGAGATCCCGCCGCCAAGATTCGTGAGAAGCGTGTCTCGCTTTGAGTGCGCCCGCCACGAAGCTCCTACAAGACCCTTTTCTTAGGTACAAGCCTCGGAGCAGCCCTCTCAAGAATGTCCTACGGAGAGGATCGCGCCCATCGGGCTTAAACACCAAGAATGCGAGCGCGAAGGGGTGGCGAGAAAGCTCCCATCCGGTATGTGCCAGACCGGGACCCAGTCCAAGAAGCCTTGGATCTTAAGCCCGAGTCCCTCAAGTGCACCCTCGCAAATGGGTCAGAAACCCGAGTCACGGTTTGGTCCGACACGGTACCAACGAGCAGTTCATACTGCACGTGAACAAGGCGTACAGTACCGCCAAGAAAATGGGGTTAATTCCGCCTGCGACGAGGCCGAAAAGGCTTATGACTCGAAAAGGTCGAGTGGAAGGCTGTTCTACGTGAACTCGCCGATGACCCCTCAGTAAAACTGCTAAGGAAGCGAAGACTGCAGAGTCTCTTTCCCTAAAGGCCGACATGCTCGCCTTGAAAGCAAAATGACCGACTCGGCCCTAGAAGTTTTTCAACTCTACGCCAACCTCCTCACTGAGGAGGCGCGTCAGCCCTGGGACTTAATCGTCAAGGAGCAGACGGAGTCAAATCCCTTTCACGACATCTTCGGAGTCGAAAGGAAGAAGTCACCGGGCAAGACGTCCGAGTCATTCAGGAGGTGTAATTTACTCCACCTCCAGTCTTGTTTCGCACATGACGCAGGCGAAAATTTGAGATTCTATATCTCCAATTGCCTCAAAAAGCCCAACAAGGTTAAGATTCGTCAGTTTGTCCAACGCGTCATGCAGTTGAATAACTATATCGAAGACCTCCCATGCCTGTACTACAGCCCTAGTGCTAGTGCAATGACGCAACAGGTCTTTGCCTTCACGGATTCGAACTTGCATGCCATATCTTGCGCATGTGTCCGTTGAAGTGGCAGGATCAGTACCACTTGCTAGAGAAATGCTATCCCGAAGGGGTTAAGCCTCTATTGCTCATTCTCGAGCGTATTGAGGTGGCGCACCCAGTGGATGAGAAGCAGTCAACTGCAAAGCCTGCAAAGGCCCAAGCAGCAGACCAGCCCTCCAAGAAGTTCTCGCCAAGCGGGCGCATTCCCAGGAAGCCCAGCAAGCAAGCACGCACGGAGTATACTCGCCGAGAAGAACTGCGAGCTGTGCAAAAGCATGGGGCGCACACACCACGCATAACACCGCGGAGTGTCGCCGCTACAACAAAGACGGGACTCCTACACGCGGAGTTTCCGGCGCGCCAGCGCGAAAGTCTCGTGAGGACAACCGCGCTAAGAAGTCCTACGCACAGGTCGTAGCGAGAATGGAGAAACTCGAGAAGTCTCTCAAGAAAGCCAACAAAAAAGGCAAGAAACGTCGCCGTCAGTACGAAAGTGACAGCGATTCGACTCCTCCTGAAGCGATGGGTCGGGTAGTACCGGGGAAATTCCTGTATGTAGTAAGAAAATTAAAACTAGCCATGAGTTAGAATGTTATACTACCCTGGTCCGATTAAAACTACCAGTACACAAAAATTAGAATTAAATCAAAAAATTTAATTAAGGATTATTCGAGTCCCTTGTTGGACGCAACTTTGAAAAATCTCAAGGACACTTCAACTTATCCACTAAGAAACAAGTAGAGCCAAACTCAAATTTGGACCCTCTACCCAAAACACAGCCACCACACACACTCCCTCCACAAAATTCAGTGGATTCAGTGACAGCAGTGCTAGCTGTGCAAAAGTTAGCGACCGGAAGTCAGTCCTCGACAAAACTCAAACACTTGTCTAGGAGTCGCAAAAACAACTTCTTGAGAGTACTATTAGACACTGGTTCTGATGGTGACCTCATGTTCCATGAAAAAGGAACCACCAAACGCTTTCCCTACTTGGCTAGGCAGGTGTCAAAGTCTTGGCACACGTCGAATGGGTGCTTCCAAACCAAAGGAAGAGGCGAAGTCACACTAAAATTCGTAGACTACTCCAACAGCAAGGAATACACAGTTCAACCAGATGTTGTCGAGTATGATGGAAAAAGATGGCAAAGCCAGCGTTTGACCTCATCTTAGGTGTAAAAACACTAAGTGAGCTTGGAATTGTTCTGGATTTTCGAACAAAGGATATTACCATTGATGAGATCATCTTGCCGATGAGAGACATCAACAGTCTGTCAACTAGCTCTAAGATTGAAAAAGCTTGGTCAGTTAACCACAGCATGGTTCATGAACCACGTAGTACTGAGGAAGCCACTCAGCGTGCCGTTCACATCTTAGATGCAAAATATGAAAAAGCAGACCTCCAATCAGTTGTTGACACCAACTGTCCTCACCTCAGTTTACAAGATCAAAACAAGTTGTTAGAGCTCCTCCGTAAATACGAGGACCTCTTTGATGGTACACTAGGTGATTGGAACACAGAGCCTGTCTCCTTTGAACTAAAGGAAGGTGCCAAACCATATCATGGCAGAGCTTACCCAGTACCACACTCACTCAAAGAGACTCTCATGAAAGAGCTCAAAAGACTGTGTGACCTGGGAGTACTAGAGTGGCAGCCCGCATCTGAATGGGCTTCCCCATCATTCATAGTACCAAAAAAAGACCAGACTGTACGTTTCCTAAGTGATTTTAGAGAAGTAAACAAAAGAATAGTTAGAAAACCATTCCCGTTACCTAAAATTAGTACAGTCATGCAAGAGCTAGAAGGATTCACTTTTGCGACGGCCCTTGATTTAAACATGGGCTACTACACCATTAGATTGGATCCAGATGCATCCAAAATCTGCACCATTATATTTCCATGGGGTAAATACTCTTACCTCAGGTTACCAATGGGGATTGCAGGTTCTCCTGACATTTTTCAATCAAAAATGACGGAGCTAATGTCCACCCTTGAGTTCGTACGAGCTTACATTGATGATCTGTTATGCATCACCAAGGGAACCCTGGAAGACCACCTGGCTAAATTGGAATTGGTCCTCTCCAGACTGCAAGATGCGAACTTAAAAGTTAATGCGCGCAAATCAAACTTCTGTGCCATAGAAACAGAATATCTTGGGTACATACTCTCACGAGATGGTATAAAACCACAACCCAAGAAGGTACAGTCGATACTTGCACTGACACCGCCCAAAAATGTCAAAGACCTCCGTAGATTCCTTGGCATGGTCCAATACTATCGAGATCTTTGGGCAAGACGCAGCGAAATGCTTGCCCCACTCACAAGCCTCGTCGGCGAGTGTGGTCACACCAAGAAGTCCAAACTCCTCAAGGTAAAAAAGAAACCATGGAAATGGACTAACGAACATCAAAAAGCATTCGATGATGTAAAGGCCACTATTGCAAAAGATGTGTCCTTGGCCTACCCTGATTACTCAAAAGGGTTTGAGATCTATACTGATGGATCCAAGAGACAACTTGGAGCCGCCATTACTCAGAGCAACCGCCAATAGCTTTTTCAGCAGAAAACTCTCTGTCTGTCAGCAAAAGTACAGCGTAACCGAAATTGAACTTCTAGCCATTGTTGAGACACTCAAAGAGTTCAAAGGGATGCTGTGGGGCCAACGAATTGTAGTCTACACAGACCACAAGAACCTCATGCAAGATGCACTCGGATTGACCTGTGACAGGGTTTACCGCTGGCGTTTACTGCTAGAGGAATATGGTCCTGAAATCGTGTACATCAAAGGAATCCACAACACAGTTGCGGATGCGATTTCACGCCTTGACTTTGGTCCAGCAGTGGACATCAAGGAAAACTGGATGACCTTCACAAAATGCTGGTGTTATTACACTAAGCAATCAGAAGAGGACCCATCACCAGACAACCACTCAGACCTCATGAACTTTGTGTTTGCCAACCGCAGCGAAGAGAATGCAATATATCCCCTGACAGTTCGGGAGATTGCCGCAGCTCAACACACGGATAAAACGCTGGACAAACTCAGCCTGCTTGAGAAGTACAAACCTCAGCTGGTAGAAAATGTTCAAGTACTGTGCAAAGATGGCAAGCTTGTCATCCCACAGGAACTCCAGCAGCGAGCAGTACAGTGGTACCATCACTACCTGCAGCATCCGGGGACTACTCGTCTCGAAGAGACTCTTCGCTGCGATGTATTGGAAAGGTTTGCGACGCTCTGTTCGCACCTTCGTCAAAAATTGTCATAAATGCCAAGTCAACAAACGACGCCAACGTAAGTATGGTAAATTACCTACAAAATTGGTTGTTTCCAACCCCTGGGAAGTACTCTGTGTGGACCTAATAGGACCATACACCCTCAAGGGCCAAGACGGCACTGAAATTGACTTTATGTGTGTCACAATGATAGATCCAGCAACCAGTTGGTTCGAGATTGTGGAACTACCGGTTACAGAAGTGACTTCTGTTGCTCCCACGGGTAAAAAGGGCCGCAAGGGTACTAACACACATAATAAACCTAAGGAAGCTTACTTTGATAAATCATCAGCACAGGTAGGCTCCTTAGTTAACAAGATCTGGTTTAGCCGTTACCCACGTTGTCAAGTAATCATTTACGACAATGGAAGCGAGTTCAAGCTCAATTTCGAAACCTTATGTGATTCATACGGTATCAAGCGTAAGCCAACCAGCATCAAGAACCCTCAAGCAAACGCAATACTAGAACGGATGCATCAAGTAATCATGACAATGCTCCGTACCACTGAATTAGACATGGCCAATACAGTGACACCTAGTGACATCGCAGACTTCCTCACAGATGCTGCATGGGCCGTTCGCTCCACATACCACACAGTACTCAAAGCCTCTCCAGGTGCAGCAATATTTGGTAGGGACATGCTGTTTGACATTCCCTTCCTGGCTGACTGGAACAAAATAGGAGATCACAGGCAACGCCAAACCGATCGCAATACCAAACGTGAAAACAAGTCTCGCGTCGATTGGGATTACAAGGTTGGTGACAAAGTACTTCTTCGCAAAGAAGGTATCCTCCGCAAATCTGAAAGCAAATACCATAAAGATCCTTGGACTATATCTACAGTCCATACGAATGGTACAATCAGGGTTCACCGCGGAACAAAATCAGAACGATTGAATATTAGGAGAGTAACACCATACTTTGACACTGCAGACACTTAAAACAAATACTGTCAGTTAATCACTCTAAAACTCCTCTCTCCACAAACACTTACGCTTACAACCTTTACTTCGTAGTCACTACAAAGTCGGAACGTCTTGTCATATACAAGTGTTTTCCATTACAACAAAAGCCTGATGTTTTTCCTTTCAATGAAAAGGTTTTTTTACACGACTCACCTGATTCTCCATTCGTGGGGCGAGTGACATAGGCCAATTATCTACTCTAAAACAGTACTCTAAGAGTACCTGAAAGATACCCTTAATTTCTTAGGAGATGCTGGACATCCCCTAAGTTTTGCAGTCTTGCTAAATAGCAAGAATTGTTTCATTACCCAAAAATACCATTTGGGACAAGGTGCTCTGAGTCAGGAAATACTGACACAGAATCCACATCACTTGAAGATGAAGTAGAGATCCATCACTGTAAGATACAAGAGAGCTCTCACTGTGTCTTTAGCACTGAAATGTACCAGTTCTACAGGGATCTCTACATAGTTTCGTTTTGCCAAAATGAAGCATGTTTGCTTCATCATGGTTCATCATGGTGGATTGTTAATTCACAATATGATCTAAATTAACTCACAAAAAAATAACAAAGCTGAAAAGCCCACATCAAGATTTTTTAATACTTTTCAGCTTAGGTCACATATACAAAACCGACTGATTCATCAATAAAAATTGGACCAATAAGCTATGACCAAAAATCTGCAAAAAAACAATCCTAGAATATCAACCAAAACTAGACCCAACAAGTGATCTTGTTGGTGGTAATCGTGATTAATGAAACGTCAGTCATGAACTATCAGTATGCCACCTGTACACTTGGAAGGTTTTTTGCAACAAAACTTAGCATGATGTAGAGAATTGTGTCTTAAGCAATGCATAAAAATTCTCACCTGTGCACTCTTGAAACCTCCAGTAAGCCACCCGCAGACTCTTACATTTTGGAAGTGGACAGGCAGGTCACCGGAGTTTTACGTTTGCTGTGGCAGAGATGACACGCTGACATGACACAGACAAAGCAAGAACTAAAAATGTGAGTGGTGTGGCAATCAAGTAGTATCAGCGGCCAATTAAATATGTTCAGTAGCACAACCATGATATTATTTGTATCCTGTACTACAGAAACATGTGGAACTCCATGAAATCAGACTTTAAGTATAAACATACTGAAAAATGGGAACGAGTTTCTCCCAAGAAGAAATTTTCATTTGTTCATTCTTTGGATCAAGTGGACTTGATTTTAGTGTGATCTACATTGGAGGGTCAAACTGAAGCCTGACTGAGTTCAAGTTATAATAGGTTGTACGAAAAAACACTTTACACAGGACTTGAGGGAATTTTGTCTAAATTATAAAGTAAGGCTACTTTTTCACTGCAAACAAATGTTTACGCCCCAGCTCAACAAATTATGCACTGAATACTGTATTGAAGATGTACCAAAATGGATGTGTATAATTATTGTACAGAATTAAATTCATACCAACAAGTACTAAAGGAAAATTTTATACCTTTTCAAATATAAGTACTTTCAGGTAACATTATTTGAAGGGGACATTATGTGGAGCCCTGGGATTTTGTCTTACAAAAAATTTTCATCACTAGACAAGCATTGTTGGATTTTTTACACATGTAATGGCAAAAACTGTTTTTGACTGTTAAGTAAGAGAAGTTATCAGTTCAAATTGGAAGCAATTTACCAGTCACATAAACGATTGCTCATCTTTGACCAGTTGTATTGTGATAGCACATTATGCATCTAGCACACAGGCATCACTGTAAATTGCTTGAGTTCCTTTTGATGTATCTTATGCCAAGCTCCAGGAAACCTAAGCCATTAGCAAGATGTTGCCATGTTAGATCTCCTCAACACCGTAGCACTCATAATGATTCAACATAGTTTATCATAGAATCTAGTATGTTTTGTATGTAGAATCATGTATGTCAGTTATTTTTCTACCATATTCTTACACAATACCAATTTTTATGCCAGGCTCGCCGAACAAATTACTAATATTCAATTTTCACTTCATCAGCATAGAATTTGAACATGAGAACTTGTATCAAATCTGCAAAAAGAAGAAATCGGCACATTTTTGAGGACGTAATGGAAAGGATGTACATTGGTACCAATACTATGACTCATACAAGAATTACATGGATTGCATAAAAAGGATTTTTGAGGACAATCTACTCAAGAATATGAGGACTCCAACCCAATGGCCTTGTGTATCTAGCAGGATAATCACATGTATTAGTTATAATTTGTTTACACATGGACAACAACAGGAAGACAAATTTCTTAAGCCCCTTTCTCAGACTAGTACCAAAATGTACCGATCTTTCAAAATGTACTGATTAATCGAAAAGTACATTTCGCACGATCGGTACATTTTCAAAGATCGGTACTTTTAAGATCGGTACCAAAAAGTACTGTTCTTTGAAAATGTACAGATTTCTTTTTTCTCGTAGAAATCATATTAGTTCCTATGGTTCAACGTACCAATCTTTCAAAAGGGGTTGGTTATATGGAGCCCCATGGGTCCGTCAGACGAAACAAACTACTTCGTCAGACGAAGCATTTTTGTCAGTTAGGTGTCAGTTAGATGTCCAACTGACACCATTTTCAAGAAAAGGTATCCACTAGATTTAAAAACAAATTCAAATCGAAAACACATTTCGTCAGACGAAATCACCAAAAAGTCTTAGAGAAATAAAAAAGAAATTGCATACTAACACTAGTAAACATGGTTTCGTAAGACGAAATCGAAAGTCTTCAAGAAATAAAAAAATTACATGCTTACACTAGTAAACATGGTTTTGTGAGATGAAATCGAAAGTCTTCAAGAAACAAAAAATTTGCATGCTTACACTAGTAAACATGGTTTAGTAAGACGAAATCATGCATTGATAAAAAGACAATGAAGGAGAATCGAACCCCTGTCCAGAGGTAATGCATTGGTAACGTTTACGACATAGCCTTAGCACACCTGAATGTTAATTCGTATGTTTAGTTAAAACGATCTCCGGTCAGATTGTAAGCAAAATGGGATACCGTTTATCTTATATTCACCTCTCTATTTGAACATACCCTCGATCCGTTTTGTCAGACGAAACACCTAACTAACTTGGTTTCGTCTGACGGACCCAGGGGGCTCCATATAACTGCCCCCATCGACATGTATCGGTTCATTTTTAGAAATTGGTACATTTCCAAAGATTGGTACCGAAATGTACAAATCTTTGAAAATGTACTTTTCTTACCTTCCGTACATGAGCTCATCGTCAGCACAAAGTATGTTTGAACAGTCATTTGACCAACCTTTGCTGAGAATTAAAAATGTGATAAGGACTTTCAGCAAACAACAGCCGTTCATTCAGAGTTGTTCTCCACGACGTTAGCACGATACTTTTTAAAAGTATCAAGTTGAACTGTTCTATTTTCATGCAACTTTCCCTAAAGTCCTGAATACTCTAGTACCATAAAGTACCAACACGAAAATACAGGACAAACAAGATAATGTTCCCTTCCAAAGATTGGTACATTTTCAAAATCCTCCCCACTTGGAACTCATCCAAGGAATGATACAAAAAATGGGTTTAAACAACTTCAACATGAGAGGAATCAAAATCAGTCACACTTGAGGTACGCACAATACTTTTTTGTATAATGAGCAAAACTATTAATATTTGTATCATGCTGCAGAAATATTGGTAGTTTATAATAGTTGGTGGCCACATCATATCAAAGACACCACCCACCAAAATTGGCAAGATTAGGCTGTGGTCCCTTACATGCACTCAAAAGGCCATCACTCATTTTGACAAATATCTGAGTTGATAAAACTGGAGAGCTTAAGTTTCAAATATCTGGATGGTTGGGAGAGCTTAAGTTTCAAATATCTCGTTGGTTGGGTGGAAATTAAATTTTTCATGGATTCAAGGAGTCCCATGAGTTCGTGGTTCACTCAAACTCACCAACCCCTACTTAATACTGTTGCACCCATGTGAACACAAGGCAACCTGTAGATACAATAATTGCTGTTTCTAACTGATGGTGTCTCATCCTTTCCTCATCCGTTCCTTTTGCTTTCAATTTGCCTAAAATGTAGAAACTCTTCAAATTGTGAATAGTTCACATTCCTTCCATAATTGATGCCATCTCATCCACTTTCATTTGAGACCCCCATGCTTCATAACACTTCTGTGCATGGAAAAGCAATTCCAATGCTTTTGCTTTGTGTCCATGATGCTTGTAATGCATCCCAGCCAATTCACATGCCATGCCCTCTTCATGGATAAATTTAGATGACCTTGCTGAAGAAATAGCAGTTGCATATTCTAGCTCTGCTTTGTCTTTTTTGGAAGTCAATGAGAGATACTCTGCCTTTAGGATTGATGACTTGCTCTTAAAGTTCCACTGGGATGATTTTTCTGCTTTTGCAAGGACTGGCAACAGATTTTGGGCAATATGTCGCAATGGTTGCGGGAACTTGAAACCTTTCATTCGATACATTCTTGTTGTTGCGAGCCCATTGTAGAATACCACATAAATAGCCCGAATGGGCACCTTGAGATTGTTCTTGTCACTTAATGCTTCCCATTTCTTTGCAAGAAAATTCACTCTATCAAAATGACCACTGAATAACGAGGACATCATGTCTTGGGTGCATTCAATTTCTTCATACTGGGGACCTTCAATAGGTCGTGCCAAGCCAATGGAATGTTCACCAATAAGCGCTAATACATTTGTGTAGTATATCCGCATCAACACAACATAATTTCACCAAGAGGAGATTATCGTAGCAGATATTAAAAAGGAAAAATAAACGCGTAGAAATGAACATAGGAATAAGTATAAGAAAACATCAAAAACATCTCCACCATGACAGACAAAACCATCAGGTTCCTGTCAAAACCATGGCGACGGCTAGTTAATTAAGCTACAGCTACAGCAATAGCATTCCCCATCGTTCAGCGCGAAATCACAGTGAAGAGAGGTGATCCTAGCATCCAGAAGCTTGTGATAGATAGTATTTGAGGTCCAACACAAAAAGCGCCGAACGAAGAAGATAAATCGTCACACCGCTGTGGGCGGTTCCATCCACCGCGAACGAGAGCAATCTAGCCAGCGCCACAGAATAATTAAATCAAAAACAACCATGCCACCCAAGAAACGCGATGTTCCAAGCACCCCAACTCGCAGGGGGATAGCAGGGCAACAAACGGCCTCGCCGACTAAACCTCCAGAGAAGAAAGTTTTCACGGGGGCGACGTCGATGGACGAGGATTTAGCCCCTCACAAGCCAAATCGCGAAGAGGAGCGAGAGCGCAGGAGGCTAGAGAGAGAGTTGAGGAGGCAGCGAATTGCTAAGCAAAAGGAGGCTGGGGTTAAGCCAAAAAACAATGAAAAGAACGTGAAGGATGCAAGCAAGACGGACACCGCGGCGACGGCGACGGCGACCTCGAAATCGTCCTCAAAAGAAACTCAGATGAATTACGACTTGGACGAGGAGGCAACGGTCAATTCTGGGTCCAAACCACGCGACACATCGAGAGGGGGAGTTCGCAACGCAAAGGAGAAGCCATCTAGGGGACGAGCGCGTTCGGTACCACCGCCTAGCCGATCTGAGGGAGTCAACTCAAGATCGTCCAGCGTAGACTCAAGGAACTCCAAAGCGTCTCGTAGAAATGAGAAGGAGAGCAATAGCGGAAGTGACTCATCCTCTAGCACCCCAAAGCGCAAACAATCGGAAGCGCAGGCGGCTAGCAATAAACCGAAATCTACGAAGACGGCTAAATTTGATGATAGCATCCCGACAACACCGGAAAAACAGCATCTACAAAAAAAGCAGCCAAGGCAAAAAAGAGGGAGAGTTATGCTGATAAAGCATCGAAAGAAAAGAAGAAGGAATGGATCTATCAGACTGTCATAGAGTGGAAGACCCGGGTTTACAAGTGTGAGAAGGCCACAACAGAGATGTACTCCAGGATGGGAAACATGCACCGTGTCTTCGCAACGTACGACCCGGAGTGTGCTATCGGGGATCATATGAATGCAAAGGCGGAGCCAATCAGGTCCGCAGGAGAGTATATTTGGACAACACATGTCCCCTTTAAGCGGCATTTCGTTTTAGAGCATGAGCCAGTGGCAATGGGATAAAGTTCGTGGCGATAAACCAAGGAATTTTGCTGGCTCATTCATTTTGCTTTCAGATAAACCAGCGCAGGAGATTCTGGATTTTGTACGCGTTGATTTGAGAGAGGCTTTTCAGGGTGTAATTAAAATAAAGGAGATGCAGGAGATGTACACTTCTGTGGATTTGATTTTGTTGGGAGTACACGCAAACACCAATGTGGAAGCAGTCGCTAGTGAGTTACGAAAAGGTTTGGCTATTGCGAAGGTGATGCATTCGCCAGGAAAAAGATATTTGAGGAAGAGGGGACGGGGATCTCAGAGTCATTGTTTGATCTACTCGATTTCAACTGGGAAGATTTAGATTTCCCAGAGATAGTTGGGATTAGATCATATCCCAAGGCAGGCCCGTATGAGGAGAGTAGGTCAAACGAGGATACAAGCTGGAAGCTCGCGCACCATTTTCAGGTGGCTGGCGCTTGCCGTGATCGAGTTGATGCTGCCTTGGTAGAATTCAAGAGCAGTGGCGGTCTCGCATATTATTTCGGTAGTCAAGCTCTTCTGTTCAGTATTAGCAATAAGTTAAAAGAAGGGAAAGAGGAGTACAGCAAGCTAATTGTGAAGCACCAGAATGTCAATCGCTCAGTCGGGAGTGTCACGCTGCCCGGTGCCATTGACATAGATGAAGAGGTGACGATGTTTTTTGAGCCAGAAAACGAGGGAAAGGTTCGTGCGTACAAGAGAGTCACGGTACGGGACATCATCAAAAAAATCTATGTCAAAATCGGCGGCAGGAAGATCCCTGTATTTCTTTATTGCTTCAAATCCCCGCAAGGGCATTACAACCTCTGGTTTTGGGACACAGTACCAGAAATCCGCGATTTTGTTGACGTTTTCAGCAAGCAAGGCCCAGCCTTTATGTGGCATCGCTGCAGGCTCTGGGGATGGCAGATCCCACCACTTAAACGACTCTTTTTAGCCAGCTTCACTTCTACGGCAGCCACCAGCGCAATGAATTCGAAGTGGTGTTCAAAACGAAACTGCGCAGTTCAGATACAAATGTCAGCAGAGGCCGCGGCGGAGCTCAATTTCGGTAACAGTCCCTTTGTTTTAAAGGATGGCGAGGATAAGGCGACGCGACAGAAAAAGGAAAGAGGGGTTATCCAACGAGGAAATATCCGTCCAGAGGAGATCGGTGGGATGGACGCCGACGACCTACAGAGCGTCGGTGACGAATCCAATGCGGAGACAGTTTTTGTCAGCGGCGAAGACGAAGCAGACTATGAGGATTACGAGGATGATGACGTCAGCATGATGAGTGACAGCGAAGGTTTTGAAGATGAGGGTGATGAGAGTACTGTCCATGAGGGCACTGGCAAAAGTGATGATGAGAGTGAAGACATGGATGAAAGCATGGAAGAAGACGACTCGGCTTTTTCGACGAAAGCCGGCTTGGACGATTTGGCAGCCAGAGGGCGCAAGGTTAGAGAAGATGAATCAGAGGAGGAGAAACGCCGAGAGAAACGAATGCAAGAATTGGAAAAGGAGAGTAGAGAAGCTAAGGAAAAAATGGCAGCGCAAGCAAAGGAAATGCAAGATATCATGGAGAGGCTTCGTTTCAAGGAAGAGGCCCTCGACGCAGCTTTGCGCAAGGCAGAAGAGCAGTGCAAAGATTCAGCAAAGTCAGAGACTACTGGAGGGGAAGCACAGGGGGTCCAGGACTCCCAGGGTGCAGACAAGGCAGAAGAGCAGGGTAATGATTCTGCCACGCCGGGGACTACTGGAGAGGATGCACAGGGGTTCAAGACTCCCAGAGTGCAGCCGCCAGTGGTGCCTCGGCGGACGTTAAGTGAGGCCTCGGAGCCGCAACTCACCCATTCCCACAGGTGAGGAGGCGGCTCAGACAAATGCGAACAGTAAATGTGGGAAACAAGGGGATAGGGGAACTTCATCCAGGCGAGCACGCTGCCGCAAGTCTGGTCGTCGGGCAGGTAAATTTCGACGGGCAAATGAAGAGTGGGCAGCTGTTTCTAAAACTAACAACAAGTCACTTAAGCACGAGGAAATAATGTCTATGATGGGAAGGAGAGCCTACGATAGAAAGAAGTCTCGTGTTACAGATGAACAGATACAACAATGGGTAGAGGAGAAAGAGCAGCTTAAGCGACATCATGTGGAGATGGAACTGTTACGAGCACAGCTGGATCCGAGCACTGTGAAAGCAATATACCCTGCACTCGGTAGTGTTCCAGCTATTCGTCCTGAAGGAGTTTTCAGAGGGCTCCTGGTACAGCTCAACGGTATGGTCACGCAGACAGTAAAGAATAGGAAGGCAAGAGAGCTCGAGTTTATTATCAAAAAATATGAGATACAATTTATCGGACTCGGAGAAGTAGGAGTAAACTGGCTTTTGGCGCACTCCAAACGGTTGCTATCATTACTTCCAGACTTAGGTTTACAAGCTAAGAGCAGAACGAGCCACAATACACACGAGAAGATTTCAGTGCACCAGCAAGGCGGCGTTGGCACGATAGTTCTGGGAGAGCTGATGGCCTACTACAAACAAGGAGCGAATGATTTTAGAAACTTAGGAAGATGGACCAGTTTTTTGCTACAATCGATACAAGGCCACAGAACCAGAATTGTCCAAGCGTATGCCGTGCGCCCGCAGCGGAGTGTGCAGTTTGGATCAGTGTACCAGCAGCATTTGAGATATTTGCAGCTTAACGGTTTCGCTCTGTACATCCGCGAGATCTTTTCGATTCAGACCTCTTATGGCAGCTCAGAATTTGGTTGGCGTTAGGAGACAGAATAATATTGATGATGGATTGCAATTCGCATGTACTCACGGGACGACTTGGCCGAGAGCTGATCAAACTCGGTCTGAGAGAGATCACGAAGAATTTCCTTGGTGAATTATGCCCCAACACACACAGCAGCGGTTCTGAACAAATTGACGGGTATGGGCGACTTCTGACCTCACGATCACAGCAGTTAAGTGGTTAACATATGAGGAATCCTCTGGCGATCACCGATCTTGTGTGTTTGACTTCACAACTCACTCGGCAATAGGCACAACCGAGAAGAGGATAGTTAGGCCAGAGTGTCGACGACTAATCTCAACGAACCCAGGGGCGGTAGAAGCCTACACTGACGAGTTGGACAAACAATTCGACATACATCGGATTGAGGCGCGACAACAGGCTCTAGTTAATGCAACTGACGGTATTTTTCCAGTACCAGATGAGTACCAAAAACTGAGTGATCGTTTGGACATACAAGTTGGTCAAATTCAGATACACAGCGAATCAAGGTGTCGGATGATCTATCGGCCGGACTCACCTTTCTCACCTGATTACTCTTTGTGGGATAAGCGCAAGAAGATGTTTCAGCAATTGATCCGATTAAAATATAGTCGGCATGGAAACAAGTCCGCGGCCTATCGGAAGGCACGAAAAATAGGAATCGTGGCGCCAAGCACTGGTCTGTAGAGGAGTGCCAGCACGCAATAGAAGTATGCAAATACTGGAAAAAACGCCTGTCAGTCTATGCTCCTGCACTGCGATTAGAACATCAGCAGCAGCGCCTGTTAGACGCAGAGGCTTCAAATGATGTTGAACGGGCAAGAGCCATTAGAGCAAGTATGGTAAGGGAGGAGACGAAGTCAATGTGGGGTAGCCTTCGTACAACTTTACAGCAAGCGGAGGTCGGAGCAATGCCGCCACACGTGTTGAACGGGTAGAAGATGGGGAATTGGTGGAATATACAGAGAAGGAGTCGTTAGAACGGGTCGTGCGCGAAATGACTCAGGACCGCTTTACGATGGCAGATTCGTCACCATTATGCAATGGGTCGCTGGGAGAGCAACTGGGATATCTCGCTGACACGGATACAGCAAGAAGTATCTTGGAAGGGACTTTTGTACCTTCAGGAAATCTTACAGACTCTACCGTCCTCGTTCTGGAAGAGATTAGCCACATAACGGCAGGAATAATGCGAGGCCAAGTCAAATTGACACTCACTGCAGAAGAATTCAGTAGATACTGGAGGACCGTCAAGGAAGCAACTTCATCTTCGTGGTCCAGGATTCACTTTTCACATTACAGAGTGGCAGGCATGAATGATCGTTACGCGAGATTCTTTGCCCAAAAGTTATCTTTCATTGCAAAGACAGGATGGGCGCCTAGTAGGTGGGGCTTTGGAGTGACAGTGCTGTTGGAGAAGATCGCCGGTTTGGCACTTGTTAATAAGCTGCGGGCAATTTTATTATTTGAAGCCGACTCGAATATGTTTAACAGTTTTATTTTTGCGGATAGGGCAATGGCATTAGCACGAGAACATAAATTGATCCCGCCAGAACAGTACGCAGAACGCCAGAGTGATGGACAAGACGGAGCATGGTTGAAAAGGCTTTTCGGGACGCCTCGAGACAGTCTCGTATACCGATCGGTATTGTCTCTGCCGATGCAGAATCATGCTACGATCGGATCGCACACGTATTTACATCATTGGTCTTCCAAGCAATCGGAGTTGGCGTTACAGCTCTGGCAGTCATGCTCTCATCGATTCAAAAGATGAAGTTCCATTTGCGTACAGGCCTCGGAGAGTCCAAGGACTACATGACGGCCGCGCCAGGAAAAATTATCCAAGGCATGTGCCAAGGCAACACAGCTGCACCAGCCTGTTGGTCCATGATAAGCGCAGTCCTCATTGCTGTGTATAAAAATTCGGTCACGGAGCTCACATCACGACTGCAATATCAAAGAAAAGATATAGCACAGCAGGCTGCTTGTACGTGGATGATGTGGATCTTTTTAGTATGAACTTGTCCCTGGCAACACCAGAATTGTGGCAAGAGGTAGCAGCAAGCACAGAAAGATGGACAGAACTACTCACCGTGCCAGGCGGATCTGGAAAAGGTGACAAATGCTTCGCTATCTGGTAGACTATGAGTGGGACGAGGATGGTGCTTGGCATTACGCGCCGGCACCAGACATGGATTTAAACATAGTTCTGCCAGATGGGTCCCGAGAGCGTATAGCTCTCCTTCCTGCGGCAACCGCCAGAGTGACCCTAGGAGTGAACATGGCGCCAAACGGGATGATACCCAACACTTACGCGCAGAAGGCAAGCCCAGGGACAAGTGGAGGTCTATCGCGACACGAGCTAACAACTGGGTAGACAACCCACGCAACTCTCACGCGCCGCGAAACATGCTTGGGTATCGTATAGGCTTCAGCTATGGAGCAGTCTGCGTTATGGCCTGGGTACATTATCGGCCACACTCTCGCAAATGGGAGAGATCACGACGAATTTCGCCCACAGAGCGCTATCGGGATTAGGAGTTAATCGTAATGTTTGGCGAGACTGGAGATACCTTCACTCAACCTTCGGAGGAGTCGGCCTTCTGTCGCTATCGACTGAAGCTACAATATGCCGAGTGAACTTGTTTGTGCAGCATTGGGCAATGCCATCGCCAATAGGCCAGATGCTGAGGGCAAGCATGGAACTTCTTCAATTGGAAATAGGCTGCGCGGGATGCCCACTGGCGGAGCCTTTCCAGTTCATGGGTCCACACATCACACATAGCTGGCTACGCTCGCTTTGGGAGGTGGTGGACAAATACAAGCTTCAGATTGTGATTGATTATCCAATCATGCAAATGCCACGGACCAACGATCGCTTGATCATGAGTATTGCCCACATATCGGGCATAAAGGGGGATGTCTTGCTACGAGTGAACAGGTGTCGCCTGTTTCTATGCTCGATATTTCTATCAGATTTGGCAACAGCGAACGGACGTTCACTCGATAATGATAGGTGCGATAGAAGCAGAGCCCATAAAAAGGACAGTGAGTATTCATTTCCACGGGAATGTCCTTCCCCAGCTGACTGGGAGGAGTGGGACTCGATGTGGTCTAAATTCTGCCAACAAGATGGCACTTTCCCAATTCATTTAGGGCAATGGATCAACGCAACACATCGGCGGTGGCGATGGTTTTATGGAGCTGAAGAAGATGTAGTAGTGGAGCAAGACGGTGATAGGTTATGGGCATACCGCCCAAGCGCGAGTCATTCAAGTACCGCCAAACAAGGAGTACGCGGAAGTATACTCGGGTAGGTGATTGGACTAGGAGTGGAATAGACGCCTCGTGCCAGTAAGCGTACAAGTCGAGGACGATGGGATATTATTAGGTGTCAGCGGGCCGAAGTTATACAAGGAGGAAGTCACAGAGGAAAACAGCTTTTGGGAATATGTGAAACAGTGGGGGGGTGAATGGATGTGGGAGAACATCCATACCCCATTAGGTCTGGAAGCGGCGGTAGAGGCAGCAACACACGGGACAGCGGTGTATGTAACTGACGGCTCGTATAGTAGAAATATTCGATCAGACATCGACGGCGCAGGGTGGGTGTTTTACTGTAAGGCAAGGAAGAAAATCGCTTTAGAAGGCTCTTTCTACGAGTGGTGCGACAGAGCAGGATCATACCGCGGCGAGCTGGTAGGTTTGCTATCGGTGCATCTCTTTGTTATGGCAGTGGAACAGTTTTATGACCTACCAGAAGGTCCTCGAGGACTACTGGGGTGTGATAATCTCGGTGGTTTGAGAAAATCGAGAGAGCGCAGACGAAAGATTCCATCTGGCGCAAAGCACGCCGACGCGCTTCGCGTATTAAGTCCGAATACACGCGGCTACGTGGAAAACTAGATTATGAGCACGCCTATGGTCATCAAGATAGGCATAAAACGTGGCGACAGATGTCTCTCCTTGAGAAACTAAACAAGAGATGTGACACATTAGCAAAGGAGGCCGTCCACCGCGGCATAATGGAATGCTCTCATCACGTGAGCATGAGGCGGCAATTGTTACCTATGGAGTGCGCGGCAGTCTTTACGAAGGCCGTAAGATCAGTGGCGAATGCGGTAACGAAATTCGCCCAAATTGGTAAGGTGGAGGCTAGGCAGGTGTATGTCAGGAAGCTTGGTTGGCGGGCTCAGGTCTTCGATAATATAGATTGGAAGGCGCGTGACAATGCTCTTTCTGGTAAACCAGATATGTTCCGACAGTGGCTGTTTAAGCAGAGCTCGACTTTTTGCGCAAGCGAAAGAACATGGGACGTTGGTTCGATCGGAGCACACTTCGTGTCCCAACTGCCAGACAAAACAGGAGGACGCAAGTCATCTACTGCACTGTCCTGACGCAGGCAGGTTTAGTTTGTTCCGGACGGAGGTTAAAAAGTTGGAGGAATGGCTATGCAAAAGCCACACTGACCCAGAACTCTCGAGGATACTTCCGTTGTATATTCTTCGGCGAGGAGAAAGCAACTTATCCGAGATTCAATATCTTTCACGGGATCTGCAGCCTTTCGCATTTGAACAAGATTTGATCGGCTGGGACAACTTCATGATAGGGCAGATCTCTGGTCAGCTACGCCAGTATCAATACGCTCACCTTCTCAACTCTCCGTCGATAATGTCAGTAGACGATTGGATGGCTGCCTTCATTGGCAAGCTGTTACATATTGTGCACGGTCAGTGGATTTATCGTAATGTCTCTAAACATCATGAAAAACTCGGTTCAATTCGGCGAGCAGAGAGACGAGAACTGCTAATGGAGATAGATAGACTTATTCATGTTCGTCCCGAAGAAGTACCAGAGGAAAGCACATTCTTGCTAGAGGTGGATTTTGCTAGACTTCGAAAGGGGAACTTACGCCTCAGAATTATTGGGTTCACGCTATCAAGGCAGCTATGGTCGCAGGGCGCCGACGAACCTTTTTGGAACGTCGTCGCCGCGGCGCGGCGCCGACTCCTAAGGCAGGTCCATCCTTGCTGCCAATGGTCCCAATTGCTATAATTGACAATATAGCTTCTACTGAGCGATTTCGAGCAGTTAAGCGAATTCACCTGGGTTCAGGCTCAGTACAAGACAAGGCAAATAAACGGCGCAAGCCTGATTGAAAAGCCTACGGTGTGGTATACATTATATAAATTGTGACGTGTTGTGGCCACACTGAATAGGTCATTTGCCGGCCTTGCTTACGCCGAAGAGTATCTCAATTACTGTCGCCCCTGGCGGCCATGCTGTGTGATGCATAGGCATTAAAAGTTCCTCTGGACCTCGCTTTTGTTGATTGTTAGTTAGTTAAGCGCTGATTTAATATGTACCTACCTACATATCCGCATCAACACCGCAACGGCTGGTAGGGAATGCTGCTTTGCCAGCTTGAGATAAAACGCAATTTCAATCTTGATTGACCGTAGGTTTTTACCTGAAATAATCTCTCTGTGTACAGCTAGACATAAATGTAGACCTGCTAGTGAAGTGTTGCCAACTTGCATCGCAAATTCATATCCGCGGTGGTGCATATTAATGCAAGCTTGGATTGGCTCAACTGATAAACCCTTCAAAAACAGAAGAGTCATAAAATACACTTTCAGTGAGGTGTGAAACCATCAAAACACAATGCTCATAGCAAACTTTGTTTGAGCACGAACTCACCAACATAAAATAATATGCTAAATAGCATTGTGATGTCACTTCCATGTCTAACTCACTTCTGTGCAATAGCATCAAACCTATCTTTCCAATTCGGTATCCAACCAAAGTTTCAGCTGTCAGCCCATAACACAAACAAGCACCAAGTCCCACAAATGCTAAGGGCAGGTATTTGCAATCGACTTTGGATTTTAAACAAAATAGCGTGAAACGTGCCATGTAGAAAGCATGCATTTTTGGTGCTGCAAACCACGAACTGAACCCAAGACGGGCATAAAATTTCATAATGTTTTCTATTTTGTCACTGTTCTGGTCAGGACTTGTCATGCGCAGCAACTTTTCGTCAGACTCGATTTCGAACATTTCCTTTGTTTCACTTAATGCGGAGTTTATCTGACAAGCCTCCAGATCCTCATCAGGCAGTTCTTCGCCCAAAAGTCTGGAGACCAAGAAAACATTTGAGTTCATGAAGAAGGGGTACTTGGACAAAACAAGTAGGAAAGCAGTGCATATCAACATACCGCAGGACATGGACACACATCTGTACTGATTCAAGAGAGGGAGAGGCAACAAGGAGAAAATAAGCATCTATCTTGTCTTCCAAGCATTTCCCGTCATCAATTATTTTATCCAAGGCAGCTTTGGCTTCATCACTGGAGCCGCAGGGAATAGCAGCTTTTGCTAGTTGCAGATAATATTTGAGGCTTATGGTGTAATGAGTAGTCCAGGAATCACCAGAGAGTAATGACACGGCCGCCTTTATGTATCTGAAGGCTGAAGTGAAGCTTGCACAATGCGTTGATTTCACGCTTGCTTCATAATTGAGTTCCGCAACCGCATTTTGATGCGATGTGCCAATGAGCAAGGATGGCACACCGTGGTTGATCTGCTCTATGGTTGCGAACAGGGCATCAGCACTGTCTTTGTACACACGGCTTGAGTGCATTGCCATCCCAAGTTCAAAGTGGAATTGATCCTTGAAATCCGCATTTATCAAATCGTAGGCAGCTTCTCTCACTTTGTCGTGAACAAAGCGGTAGTGCGTCCCATCAAAATCCATAAAACCACCATTTACAGCATCATCAAGAGACGAATGTAAATTTATAAAATCCGAATGACATGATAGTTTTTGCGCAATCGACTTTTCGATTTTGATTCCGAAACACGAAGCGCATTTCAAGGCAGTCTGCGTGCAGGCCGACAGACCATTTATTTTGTTGGATAGAAGATAAAGGACGTTGTCGGTGATATTCTCGGCGGAAACTTTCGCTTCGTCCCATGTCCAACGTCTCTCGCGTAAACAAAACTTCACTATTTCGCGATGGACAAGCGAACGTAGGAACTCCAACACAAAGTACGGATTGCCATTTGTTTTGCGGAATACCACTTGCGAAAGAGACCGGCATAGACGAGGTAAGGTCCTGAAGGCGTGAGAAACCATTGAATTTACGTCACTCTCGGTCAAACCATCAAGCCGAATCTTAGATGTTTTGACGTTGAATTGTGAAAGCAAATTCACGAAACCAAAGATGATATGGTCGGGGTGTACTTCGTTGTCGCGATAAGTCCCAACAAAGAGCATGCAACTCTCTCCCTTCATATCAGACAGCACGGCATGAACGAGTCCAAGAGATACCGCTGCAAAGAATACGTAATGTTAGAATAACTGTCTCTCCATAGGAAACAAGTGCCGTTATCAATTCATGATATTGACTCACGATCTGCCCATTGCAAGTCATCAAGGAACAACATGACTGGACGTAAAGTGCTTGATACGATCCTCATGAACCGCTGAAGAGTAAAGCAGAGACTGCTATAATTTGCAAGATTATCAGCTTTATTACTTGATATTGGCAAGGAATCGCAGGGCGAGAGCATGCCAAGAACATTTGGCAGAGTACGAGCCAGAACATGAAAATTGGCCCCAAACTCTTCTATTAGACCTTCGTAGATGGCGTGAAGTTCTTGTGGCGTGCTTCTTTTCGCAAACAGTAAGCACAGCTCATTAAATGCTGACATCACCACAGACAACGGACTCAAGGTTGATACTGCGTCGAACTTTTGCACAATTACAAATCCACCTACGGCTTCGACAGCCTCGAATACACTGCACACGAGTCGAGTCTTTCCACATCTTGAAGATGAAAAATGAAAGTTGAGTGAGTGACGTCTATTTCAAAGAAGGGTAGTGAGAATCTAAGGTCAAGATAAACATACCCCGAGAAGCCTCCTATTAAAATTGCCTCGCTTTCTCCTGTTGATGCAACTCTACAAAATGTATCCGTAATCAAATGAGCATCATCAGTTCTCCCATACAATCGTTCATTTTCTTTGCCAATAGCAAGGATCCGTTCTCCCTTTGACAAAAGCTGGACATCTTCAAAAAGAAAACGTCCGGGTTCTTCAAGTAAGAAACAAATGTCAACGACGGCCATCTCTAAGCAAGGATACGAATCGCCTGCGCGAAAAGGACCTAACCCACAATCTAGTAGATTCGTCACGACTTGTGACAATGAAGCGGAATATCCAATGGTACTCAGGGGCTGAAGTAAATGAACTTGTTCTGATCCTTCATAATGGCAATTTTTAGAATCAGATTCTGAAACTGACTTTGCCTGAAAAAAATCACCACCACGCATATGTGGAAAACTCTGCAAAGAACTCTTCTTTGCTAACGGCATATCTTCATAGTTTTTATCGTTCTTCTGATGACCATAGGCCTTGATTCCAGCTGGGTCTTCCCCAGCAAACAGTAGATGAAGAAGTAAACCGAAAAGATGGCACAACATGCTCTCGTCGTTCGTCTGGACATCTCCCGTGTCGTCTGGTTTTACATTAGGGGAGATGATATCAGCCATGATCGTTCTCCCGGTGAATTCGTCATCGCTCGATACATCGAAAAAGTTACAGCTTGTGTTAATTTGCAATCGTAATGGAGGTTTAATCATGTCAACACCGTTCACTTCCCACCCTATTTCGGATTGCTCATGTGATAACCGAATACGAAAGTTATCTATTGAGCAAAGACACATGAGTTCCGATGAAGAGTATTGTTTGGTTGGATAGTTAAGTGACACGTGTTGCAGCAGCTTGGCGATTGCGTACGATATTGTAACTTTTCTCAGCGTTAACGTTTTTCTAAGCGTCGCTTGGTAACTTCGATCACTGTAAAAGGCCCCCTCATTGTCATCATCAACAATCCACTGTCTAAGTGGTATTGCGATTTCATCGTTCTTGACAAGAGCCTGAACGGGGTGAAAAGTTTTTAAGGGTTCAGATAAATGCACAACGAAATCATCAGCACTGCGCCCATCGCACATAGGCGAAGAAGTTTCTCTTGGATGTTGACAGGAAGGGGATGTCCTGACAGCAGCTTGATCTCGATTATCAAATGCTTTAAGCCATCTCTCTCCGCCACTCTGACAGTTTCCTGACTGTCTTTGGTCTTGATCGTCCGAATGGACTAGCAGCGTATCTATCGAGTCAGACATGTGAATGCCGTGGGCACCATTGATTATAAGTGTGTGTTTGATGTTAGCATTATTATGGTGGGGGGATTTCGGCAACTTCAGCGCTTTGCTTTGTGAATGGTTGAATAACCTGTGAATTAGGGCAGATTGCTGCACAAACAAAACAAAGGCTCAACACTTCAACATACGCAATATATAATTCACAAAATACAATAGCGAGAAGTGCCCGGTACAATATAGTTTTTACTAACTCATACCTCATGACTCATATAATATATATTATAGCCGCGCACATTTTTTTTATGCCCTCTTTTGTCATGAAGGTTTTAAATCCAGAGGTGTATTGATTCATAATGCTGTACGTCGTCATTGTAAACGGTATTGTACAATACCATACGACTCTCTATAAGTTGGTAAAAATGTACAAAACATAGAGGTAGGAAGAATTGGTGATTACCGGGGGGAAAATAATGTATGACCCAAGCGATATTGAACAGGGAAAATTGCAATAGAGTCTCCTCGAGAGGGTAAAGATCTCTAGGTAGGAGTATTACCGCACAAAATACGTATATGTGAAAGTAGGCAATATGGGTCGGTCAGCGTGAGTTGGAGACAGGGTATTGAATAACAAGATACATAAGCCTTCACTCTACCACGAGCAAGACCAAGACCAAGACCAAGACCAAATGGGTTATAGTCTAGAGTTGTGTCCCGTTCTCATCCCGGACGTGTCGCCGAGATTGGTATTGTCCCAGGATGGGACCAAGGGGATCGGGATCACCCTGGGATTAGACGGGATTTCCAAATATCCGGGATTGACCGGGATTTTCCCTGGATATACTGGGATATAGCTGGGATAATTAGAGATGGTTCTCATTCTCGTCTCGTGCAATTTTTCGAGATCAAGAATAGTTCAAGATTTGACCCTTCGAGATCGAGATCTCATTCGTGATGATCTCCGTGGAATTGATAGGAGATTCCATTCCAGATCCTATGAGCGTGTACGCACTTCTGACACACGTCACGTATGTACCTTGATAGATACGTGTTTATATACGTACGTGTGTTGTACATGTACGTAAAAAATCTCATCTCGGATCTCGGATCGGAATGTTTCGAGATGAGACATCATCTCGAACGAATAATTCTCGTGTCTCGATCTCGAATTCTCGACCGAGAACCATCTCTAGGGATAATGGATACCTGTCCAAAAAGTGCATGGACAAAAACACTCACAAATGCGTAACAAACCTTAACAGGTTCATGCTAGCAGGTACAATACACAGTATCTGTGCATATAAGACGGTTAAATACAAAAGGAGCACTCCTGCTCTGTCTTTTGTCCGTCTGACGGACGAAATTGATGTCACAGTTGTTGTATGGCCAATTTTCAGATATGGACATCAAATTGATCGTTGCAAGAAGATCTTTCCCATTGTAGGGTGTGCCGTTTCTGTGGGGCGATTAATTTAAAAGATTCCAATCTGGTTATTGCAATTGCAACAACTCTGTGAATTTTGTGTACCCTAATAAGCTCATTGTATGCATTGGTACGTTCGGTGCTCTTAAGCACCCTCCAAAAATTCATGGATACTGCGTGAAAGTACCGTACGATCGATCACAACTAGGCACATCGATCATGCACTACAAGCACAATCCACCACAAAATCAATAAGGAGGGCAGTTCATCGTCCCATCCCAGCATCTCGTCCTGGCTCATCGTAAGCTCTACTCCTTTGGTGACGCGATCGAGTTACACTCATTGCAAGCTCTATCCCTTTGGTGATGTGATCGAGTTACACCACACCCCGGCCTGTCTCGGCAACGTCCGATGACAACAGCAGTACATCCCATCGTCAAACAACGGCAGATGACATCAACAGTCTGACATCTTCCTTCCTCGCTTCCGACTATAGCGTGGAAGATGAAGGTGAGGAAGAACCAAAGGACAACGAAGATGGAACAGGTTCCAATGGAGGTGAATCCCCAAAGAAAAGAGGGAAGAAGTCAGCTACACACAGCCACCTCTTTAATGTGATTAAGCGACAGTCCCAGAAAAATCCAGTTGTCACCGAGGAGGACGCCTGCATTGAGCTACTCAACCACCTTGAAAGGCTTGGTGATGAGCCTGCTATACTAGCCAAAACCAGCCAAAACACCCATCATGTTCTCCACATACAATCAAGTATGTACCTGCAGTATGTGAGTAGCACGTAAGTACTCTCTCAGGTCCTCAGCCCAAAAAGGCCCGTCCTAAGATCCAATGAAATGCGTCGTCAATACGTGGGACTGTATTGACTACAAAATAGCTCTCATAAATTAGTTATCACCTAATTAACGACGATCGATGCATCTCGCTATGCACTTCAGTGATAACTAATGTTTTTCACCAATTAAAAACCTAACCACTCGACAATCAACCAACTTGTTTGCAACACAAACATGTCGTCACCCACAGCCAACGAAGCAGCCGTCCGTGAAGCCGTCCGGTCAATCATCGCACCCATGCCAATCGACAAAATCGTGGGCCAACCGTCGAATTCCACCGCGAACGTGCTGAAACAGAAACTTGCCAAGATTGCCGCAGCCGTCAAAACAACCAGCTGGGGTGGGCAACACGGCCATCTTGCCCTCGTCCTCAATGACGCAGAGTACCAGACGGTCACCAACGTCCCCACGCTTACCACCACACACCTTATCCTACCTCCCATCGTCCCAGCCAACCTCGCAAACAACACAACTCTCACCCACAGAACTCGCATCATGGCCGACCACAACCTTGAATGCCAAGAGTTTTGGAAACAGGAGAGTGTTGACGCCATCATCGTCGACAAGATAGTACGCGAAGCCGTCAATGCCGTGTACGTCGAAGAACTCGACGACGACTACATCGGTTACGGAGCCCAGACCATCAAGACAATCCTCAAGCACCTTCGAACAGAATGGTGTGTGGTCACCACTCTGGAAAAGAAGCAGGCACTGCTTTCCATGTCCAATGGGATCTCACATCCCACATCACTAAGTTCGCTCGTGAACTCGACAAGCAACAGAAGCTCTGCCAAGACATCAGCGTACCCGCTCCAGATGCAACCAAGGTCCAATACTAGGTGGAAGGCATGAACTCGTCAGACATGTTCGACGACAAGGAAATGCAGGCATGGGAACTCAAGCCCTCTGCAGACAAAATGTGGGACTCCGCCAAAACTCACTTCGTCACCCTGTACAAGAGCAAGGAAAAGTTCAATGCTGAACGCGAAGCTCGCACCGGCGGGTACGACAGCGCCAACACATTCATCAACACCGGCAGCATTGGCACTACCTCCCTTGGTACCCTATCTCCAAATGACCACCAAACCATCCTCGAGTACACCAACAGTCTCAAAACTGCACTCAAGCACACTCAGGAACATGCCGCCGCTCTCACCACGACACAGGACCACCGCCTCAAGCAACTTGAAACCCAACAACAAGAACTCCTTACCCAAACCACCAAATTCATGGTGCTCCTCACATCCCAACAAAACATCCCCACACCAGGCACCACCACTGTCGGCCAACAACGCACAGCATGCCGCAACACCCAAAGCACAACCGCCAAGAGTCCCAGCTACTGCAACTCCTGCAAGAAAAGCAACGTCTACCATGAAGACGACGCCTGTTTTGCCCTTGAAAAGAACAAGGACAAACGTCCTCAATGGTACCTGGCCAAGATCTTAGTTGGAAATGTCGGCTTCGTGTCGTGTCGGCGAGCCCCCTTTTTTTGAGACATGTCTTGTCACCATCTCGATGTCGTGACATGTCACGAGCTTGTCTGATAATGTGTCGGCGACATCACAAGTCTCACGAGTCATGATGACGACATAATTTCCCGACACGCTAGCTTCGCACTAGCTTCGCATATGTCGTGTTGTGGTTTTTCGCCGACACATGACCAAGATTGACTCCCAGTCACGGTGTCGGCAACATTGAAGATGTCGTCAAAAATACGACTACGGCATGTGTCGGGACGACACGTCGCCGAAATGTCAACGACATTTCCAACTAAGGCCAAGATGTAGGATACTGTGGAGCCTAGTTTTAATTGTATTTTAAACAATGTGAATTCCACACATAGGTTCGAAACACTAAACTACTGGACTCCACTAGCCGCATCTTCACACAACATATGCCGTGTCCGCTTCACCCTTCCTCCACACCACCGCACAACCAACTGCAAGCAATGGCGCTTGGCATGCACTAACAAACCCACTCACACAATTCACCCACTCAAACACACAGGCACCATCAACATCCACAGCACGGCAACCCACATGTCACCCCACACCATCAAGGCAGGTATCAACAACGGTTCCATCCCATCAGCAGTCAGTGACACTGGTGCCACCTCCACAGCAGGTACCCTACATGACCCATTCATCCACTCTAAGACCCGCTCCACCAAGACTTTTATGTTACCCACAGGAACCACCACCACCGCCACAACCCAAGCACAGCTCCTCCTCAATGTACGTCCGCCTGCGAACACAGTCGACATTGTACCCAACCTTCACCAAACACTACTCAGTGGTAGCAAATTCGTCAATGCCAACTATACAGCCGTGTACGACAAACACGAAGTCAACTTCTATGACTCCGCCACTATCAACATCACCGAATGCGCAGTCCTCACTGGCTATCGATGCCTACGCACAGGCCTCTGGCAAATTCCACTCCGTCCCATCACTGTGAACGAAAACACTGATACCCGCATCCTTGATTCCAAATGCGGTCTACAATCCACACAGCCCCGATATCATGTACCAACACCTACACACATCCGAGAACACCTACAAGCCTCCCTACAATGCAACACAGACCATATACTCAACGTGTATGAACTCCCCAGCATAGAACAGTCCATACGGTACCTCCACTCCGCAGCTGGTTTCCCTACTAAATCAACATGGCTGGCAGCCATTTGCAAAGGGAACTACAGCACCTGGCCTCTCATCACTGTCAAAAACGTCCACAAACACTTTCCTCAATCTGAGGAAATGCAACAGGGACACACGAGGAACCAACGTCAAGGCACAAGATCCACCAAACAGGCCCTTCCCCAAGCGGAACCTCGTACACCCCTCCCACAACTACATGACATCTTTATCCGGACCTATGACACCCACAGCACCCTCCACACAGACCAAACTTGTAAGTTCCCTCATCTCTCCAGTCAAGGCAATCGATACCAGATGATTCTGTATCATGTTGACAGCAACTCCATATGGGCCGAACCTACCAAGAAGAAAACTTAAGGCAAACTCATCCTAGCACGCAACCAGGCCCTTCAACGCATGAAAGCCTGTGGAATCCAACCCACCAGACAGGTCTTGGACAATGAAATATCAGCCGCCTACAAACTTGCCATCACCGAATCAGGCATGACATATCAACTTGTCCCACCTGACGACCATCGACGAAACATAGCAGAAAAATCTATCCAAACCTGGAAGGATCACTTCATTGCCTTCATCAGTGGCACAGACACTAAATTTCCCCTCCACCTTTGGTGCCAATTACTACCACAGATGGAACGGCAATCCAATGCATGCCCCCACATTTCCTCCCATACGCATCTCTATGGCCATCATGACTACAACGCACACCCATTCGTCCCCCTGGGCATGGAAGCCCTTGTCCACGACAAACCCCACAGCTGCAAATCTTTCGCCCAACACTGCACCAAAGGGTATGTCATCGGCACATCCCACGAGCACTACCGCTGCTGGAAAGTATGGACACCAACTTCGCGCACAACCCGCATCTCTGCCACAGTCTTCTTCAAACACAAGTACATCACCAACCCCTCAGTCACCCCTGCAGACGCAATCATAGCAGCCGCTGCAAACCTGTCTCATCTACTCACAAACAATCTCCAGACCCATCACAACAACAAAGTCAACCAAACAGATCTCACCCAACTACAAATCCTCATACAACCATCACCTCCCCCTCAACACAATGCAACACATTATCAACAACACTCACCAAACGCACCACACCCATCCCCACCAGCAACAGTATCCGACTATGACAGCGACTCCAGTGACAGTGACAATGAATCAATAACCATCCCACACCCGGTGCCCCGGTCGTCTCCGCAACCTCCAAGGGTGTCACCACAACAAACCAGAACACCACTTCCAAGGGTGTCAACACCCCCAACCTCCCCGGCATACAACACGTGCAGTCGCGCATGTACAATCACACAGGAAACCATCCTACACCTGCTCCACAGCACCCCAACACCGCTCACACCACAACGCGCAGCAACCAGGCAGTTTCCCCATGATATACTCTCAGCCATACTCGACACCGACACTGGAGAACTACTCAAGTATCGCCACCTCATCAAAAACCCAAAGTACTGCACCATATGGAAAAATGCATATGGTACAGAACTCGGTTGCCTCGCCCAAGGTATCCCCGGCACCATCAAAGGCACCAACACCATAGTCTTCATTGCGCACAACGAAATCCCTCCGCACCGCCGAAAGGATGTCACCTACGGACGCATAGTCGCCAACTACCAACCTGAGAAGGAAGACCCTTATCGCATCCGGCTCACAGTTGGCGGTAACAGAATCACTTACGATGGTGATTGCGGCACACCAACAGCCAACATGCTCACCACCAAGGTTCTCCTCAACAGTGTCATCTCCACAAAAGGAGCACGATTCATGACCATCGACATCAAGGATTTCTACCTCAACACACCAATAGTTCGCCCTGAATACATGCGACTCAAACTTTCCATCATTCCAGACCACATCATTGAACTCTACAAACTTGACAAACTCGCCACTACCGATGGATACGTCTATGTCCTGATCCAAAAAGGAATGTATGGTCTCCCACAGGCGGGCATCATTGCTCAACAACTCCTCAAAAAACGGTTGGCCATCAAAGGCTACCGGCAAAGTTCCATCACACCCGGTTTCTGGAAACACGACTGGCGCCCTATCTCCTTTACTCTGTGTGTTGACGACTTCGGTGTCAAATATGTTGGCATCTAACATGCACATCTCCTTCTACAAACTTTCAACGAACACTACGAAACGTCACAAGACTGGAAGGGTGAGCGATACCTTGGTCTCACAATCGCATGGGACTATACCCTCCGACAAGTACATCTCTCCATGCCGGGATACTGCATAAAAGCCGGCCACCGTTTTCACCACCCTGTTCCCATTAAACCACAGCACCAACCCTATCCCCATACACCCCACACCTATGGAGCCAAACAACAGTTTGTCGACACTGCCGATGACTCAGCATTACTCTCCAACAGCGACAAAACTTTCGTCCAGGAAGTCATCGGAGTCTTCCTGTACTACGCACGTGCTGTGGACTGCACAATGCTACCTGCACTGGTGGACTGCACCATGCTACCTGCACTGGGGTCCCTTGCTACCCGACAATCGGCACCAACACAGAATACCATGTTGAAAGTACACCAATTCCTCGACTACGCCATGACACACCCAGACGCCATGATAACCTATCGCGCTAGCAACATGATCCTTGCCGTCCACAGTGACGCGTCCTATCTATCGGAAACAAAAGCACGCAGCCGGGCCGGGGGACATCTCTTCCTATCAGAAGACGATCCTTCCCCTCGCAACAACGGCGCCATCTTAACCCTTGCACAAATCATCAAACCAGTCATGGCTTCAGCAGCCAAAGCCGAACTAGGAGCACTATACATCAATGCACGGGAAACAATACCACAACGACACCTTCTCAATGAACTGGGACATCCACAACCTCCAACTCCCATACAAATTGACAACTCCACAGCCCTTGGAGTGGTCACCAACATCATCCAACCCAAACGCACCAAAGCAATGGACATGCGTTTTCATTGGCTCCGTTGTCGAGAAAATCAAAAACAGTTTTGCCCCTATTGGCGCGCAGGAACCACTAACTTAGCGGAGTACGTCACGAAACATCATCCTGCCATTCATCATCAAGCCGTTCGCCACATATACCTCACAACACCTACGAAACTTCTCGACCTACAACACAAGGCACACAGCATACTAAACGTTGTAACCACACTCCCCACTCTTACCCCACAAGCTTGTGCCACTTAAAACAATACAAAGAAACACCTGATGGGTTCTTTCACTGCAAGGGTGTGCTATACTAGCCAAAAGCAGCCAAAACACCCATCATGTTCTCCACATACAATCAAGTATGTACCTACAGTATGTGAGTAGCACGTAAGTACTCTCTTAGGTCCTCAGCCCAAAAAGGCCCGTCCTAAGATCCAATGAAATGCGTCGTCAATACGTGGGACTGTATTGACTACAAAATAGCTCTCATAAATTAGTTATCACCTAATTAACGACGATCGATGCATCTCGCTATGCACAGCAGAGCTAAACTGCAAGCGCATCATTGGCTCAGGGAAGCTATCTTTCAATTGCCAGAAGCTCCTCAAGAACAACCTGAACTTCATGGATGCATTTGGTGGCTTCCTGCTATGGTGGTTGGACAAGCCGAAGGTAGAGCAGGATCAACACCTGCTGACAGCCTACCTTTATGTTGAGTCTGCAAAGAAGAGTGTTGACATGGTGCCAAATGGCAAGTTCTTCTATCAAGTCCCCTTTGACAGCTGTGCCTGTAATGATCAGGCAGCAGACTTGAAACCTCTTCGTGACCATCGCATCTGCTACCATGCATTCGCTCGCATCCACAATGTTGCAAGGGAGCGATGGCAACACATCCAATCCACCGCATTGACTTCCTCCCTAGCAAAGCCACATAGGAACAAAGGCAACACCTATGCTGCAATGTCTCAGGAGATGTGTGAGAATCTCATCACTTACTTTGAGGAGTTAAAGTCTTTGGCACAGGCCAAGCCTACTGCTACTAGGATTGTGAGGGGTGCAATTGGTGGGGTAGCTCAGCTACGTGGAAATGCTGATGTCAATGACCTGTACCTCCCTGCCGCAAAAGGTAGAAGACCATGCTACTATTGGTACTAACACAATCATGGTTGGGAATGCCAGAATCCTGGAAAGCAGTTGAAATACACTTGGGTGGGTGAGGGTCCTGAGCCAAAGAGGTGTCAAAGTGTAGTCAGTTTTCCAACTTACTACTACTTCTGGCCGAAGCAGTATCCCAACCTCAAGGTGAGAAGTAGAGCAAAGGATGTCTGTTTATTCTGTTGGCAATTTGCTAACAGACAAAAGTACCGCATCAACTGCATGACTCTCTCTTCCGGAATGCTCAAGGTACAACAGGAGGACGACAAGAGTTCAATGGAGAATCTAGATGAGGAGGTAACAGAGAAAGCGGATCAGACGAAGAGAACGGAGGTAGTGACAAAGGACAAGACAACCCCAATGGTGGCAATGGTGTCAATCATGAGACCTCCAGTTCTATGCAGGTCTCCCAGGAGGAAAGATGCGATGAGAGTATAAACAGAGGTGCAGGCAAAGCGGTCATTGGACATGAATCCTCTCAATTAACAAGCACGGAAGCTGGAAATGTAGAGGTAAATGAGACAGAGCAGATGCTTTTGAGAGCGGCCATGCACTTTAAGCAATCAGATACACAAAGGGAGGGATATCAATTGGCAGAGTCTCAATACAAACAGGATTAACTAAACAACCTCATTCATTCGGAAACCAGCTATTGTTGTGTTGTAGACTTTGGTCAGAACATGGAATGCCCATGTTTTAATGAGGAACAACCTGGCATGAAATATAAGACGGCTATATACAATAGGAGCACTATGTATCCTAGAGGTATCATGATACCCAGTAGGCCAGACAGTGGATTCCAAAAAATGATTTCGAGTAAATTAAAAAAAAGAATTTTGGATAGAACGAAGTAACTCTATTGTAGAACTGTAGAAACATACCAATTTTGCTACAAGAATGAATGGATCGGATCATTCCGATCTGCTGCATTCAACTGACAATAACTTGTGAAAGACTGTTCAAACGAACAAAATAAGAACCCCATTCGAAAGCTTGGAAAAGATCTTTCGATCGTGTAAGGTTATAAATATTTTTTACTCCAACTGTGACATGTCCGTCACACGAACGAAAGACAGAGCAGGTGTGCTCCTTTTGTACTTTACCGTCTTATATTATTTCTCTTCTTTGACTATCAACAATCTGGGTGTGGTGAATCATGGTCATGTCAGGGCAGATGGAAGCGTGGGTGTACACATGCATTGCCATGTCTACCACGAGGGTGTTGGTAAGAAAGGAGCTGACAATGTGGCATCACTTATCATGAAGACACTACATAGAGCAAACATCATTGATGAAAATGAAAGGGGTTAGAAACTGACAATTGTTTTTGACAATTGCACCGGCCAGAACAAGAACAACACTGTCCTTAAGTTGGTACCATTTCTAGTGGAGCTTGGCTACTTAGAAGAGGTTGTCTTCCAATATCTCATTGTGGATCATACCAAAAATGCATGTGATCAATTGAAGCGTATCCAGAGGAAGACAAACTCCTATACAATGAATGAACTTTGCAAAAATCTTGGGTATTGTGATGACATAACAGTCTATGAGACAGAGCAGCATGACTTCTTGAATTGGGGGAAGTATTTGGTCTGTTTTACAAAGACTATCGGAATCCTTCAAAAACACATCTTTAGGTGCCATGTTTCCATGATTCATTCAAACAAAGTCTTTTCTTGAATTCAGACAGAGTTTATTCATAGAAGATGGTCCGGTAACGGTGAACGACATGAAACCCAATTATCCTTGTTGAATGAATATGCTGACATTACATCTGCTTTTGCCACACAGCCACAAATCCTGAGAGATTATACACATGAAACTCTACAATCTAAAGGAATTAATCCATACAAACAATATAAATTGTTTTCAAAGTACTGGAAGATGGTGCCTGCTGGTTCACAGTCGGGTCCAATGTATGATGAGCCAGATGAGAGTGTATTGAAGAAGGTTAAGACAGAAAAGGGAATGAGGAAAAAATTCAGAGAGGAATTGGGTGAAACAATATGATTTGTTGGATGGAGATCTAAAAGCAGCCAGAGAAAAAAGGGATAATAAAAATAAGGCATTGCAACTGCTGTAGGATATAGCAGGCATGAATATTGGAGAGGGGAATTGGTTTTTGTTCATGATGGGTTCATTTTATATTAATTGATGTTGAGTTATAATGAATAATGTTTAGTTGTTTCCTAAATTGGAGTGATTATTCATGATCATATTATTGGTGAACTAAAGGGACCAAGCTGATCATGGTGAGCTAAAGGGATGAAGCTGGTCATGAAAGATAACGACCACAAAGGGCCGAGGAGGACAACATTATGATGCTACAGCATGATGGCGCTTTGTTGGGAAAGCGACAAACCTCGAAAGTTATGATGCGAGCGACAAAACAAATCAATGGCTACCCTCCATCTCCACTATCATGACACAAGCAAAGCCCTTCTTGAAATGGTCGCGAATGCATGACGCTCCATTTGCAAACAACAAGACCATGACAGAACACAACAGTGACGCTAAAAACGACTCGATATAAAGCATATCATCTCAAGGATTACAATGAGTCTTGCACCACAACAGCTTCACTCCATTATCCTGCTTTGATGATGTGACGCAAAGCCCTTCGTGAACTGTGAAAGCAAGAGGTTGTCTTGGTCACATTTTGTTCTGTTGTGTCAATTTCTCTTTTTTGTCAATATCTCAAAACTCTACTTCCAGAACAGACCGTCTGTCCAGTGAAGTATCATGATACCCCTAGGATACATAGTGCTCGCCTATTGTATACAGCCGTCTTATATATGTCTGAATAAGATGCTTGCATTTGCAAAGATCTTTTATCTTTTATTGGGGTAAATCCTACATAGAATAATCCTATCTTAACCATAGGTATAGTACGTAACATATCATCTGAACAATCCATTCGTGACGTATGAACATTCAAATAGTGTACCAAGTTCTGCACGTGGAATACTTTAAGTACGACACTCTTAATCCCAGGAATCCCAGAATCAAGGGTGGCGGGACGGGATGGCAATCTCGGCCAGGATATCCCATCATCCTGGTTTTTAATCCTGGACGAGACACAACTCTAGTTATAGTACAAGTCAGAATTGACTATGGCACATTGACTGGACTTTGAACCAGTTAGGCGGCCACGTAGTATTCCTACGTGAAATTGTACATATTTTGATAAAAAATTCTTAGATGTGAAGCGTCAGATAGTCTATCTGTGGCTTACTATAAGTGACAGTAAAAAACTTATCGCGCACGGATGAGCATAAAGTGCCATTATCCTGGCATGATCCCACAATTTTTACGATGCTTGTTATCTAACATGGACATCATCCTAGAAACCATACCAATTTCTACGTGTTGGACTTTGAATTGAACAATTATCTCAATTAAAACCCCTAACTGAAGCTATTTTTAGGTGGTGGTTGTGACAAGCTGAGGACGTGTAGAGCTGGACTTAAGCTCTCAAGATAGTCCCAAAGGACTTTCACTGCAACACTGCAAACAAAAAACACCGGTAACCTCCCCCGTACACTCGAGTGTACGGGAGGTTACCGAGCCCTCGAATGGTATCTTCCGGTAACCTCCCGTACACTTCTGTAACCCTCCGGTAAACTAGTGTACGGGAGGGTTACCGGAATCTACCGGAGGTTACCGGAAATTCGAGACCAAAAGGAGCTTTCGGATTTATTTCTACGTACGATAGAGGTGAATTAGTTTTTACAGGAAAACAGACTTCTCAGTAAGTCTTAGAATCGATATCAATCTAATTAGTGGCTATAACTACATTACCAGTAGCTAAAGGAATGTCTACGGTGGCATACCGGAAGTGTCTGGGGTAACCGGAAGTGTACAGGAGGGTAACCGAAGGTTACGGGAAGGTCACCGGAGGCACCGGAGGAATACCGGACTGTACGGGATGGTTACCGGAGTAATGCGGGAGGGGAGGTTCGGAGTTAGCACAAGAGTTACTTGTTTGTCGAAAGACTGATTCCTACGTATGGGAGGGATCTATGAGTGTACCGGTGGGTTACCGGAGGTAGGTAGGTTACAGGTGGAAGCTAGCTTTGGGCTTACTTATTATGCTACGCCCACCTGACTAGTAGCCCCTACATCGCCCACCACCCCGAGCCACAAAAAGTGACACAGGTGCCAAAATTTCAGCCCCAACAGAATGCTCTGCTAGTCGCGGCAAAGCTCCACTCAAACCTACTGTGATTCCTCATACACACCATGGTAATCTCCGCATCAACCAAAGGGTGACCATGCATCATGGCAATGGGCCACTCAACTCCACTGCAAACGAATTGTTAGTAAGCTGTTAGTAAAAAGCAAAGGGCTTTCTAACACCTGCATGTACATTTAATACTGGGCAGAAACCTTCTCGAAATCGGCCTTGTTAGCTAATCTGTTAGATATTTGGGGCTCCTAACAAAATTCATCGATTTTTTCGATTTACTAACATACTTACTAACAGGTCCGTTTTTGCTAACATTTTAACTAACAGATTCGATAATTTTGTACTCCTACGAACTCAGATTTCCTTACTATCGTAATTACTAACAACATTGTACTTTGCGCGATCTCCTTAAAAGGTCGGAGTAGATACGAAAATGTAATACTTCCTTTGTTACAACAAATATTTTTTTCTAATTTTGCAGGTATTCAGGGTTAACCCTAGGCAAAGCAGAAAAACATATTTTAGGGTTATTCCATCCAACAAAGAATGCAATATAGTTATTTTTCCCCAACTGTGAACATTCTCTCACAATAAACACAGCCCTTCACACGTTCTAACCATTGTTCACCACCCAAATAATCCTTGGTACACCACCAGATGTCTGCACATAACTGTAGATGGCATAACTCATGATGACAAGTCTCCATCAAATCATCAGCACTCAGGACTCCCCCCCTTGTTCTCTTCTGTGTTTTGGATTGTTCCTCATGGCATACATGACACACTGCATATTGGCATTCTCCTCTGTTTGCTCTCTGGCACATGAAAACACAGTAAGAGTCCTTCTTCAAGTGGATTGCATGGTTCTGTCTGAAATCAATGGACCTCCAATCCTTTCCGACACATTCATCCAATGGTGCCTGCAGTGAATCAAATAAAAGGAGGGAAATAAAATAAAATATGAAGAGCTAGTGAAGTAAACAATTCAACAAAATAGAAGATGGCATACTTACCTTCTAATGGAGGAAATTCAACATAAAATGTGTGAGGTCTTCTGAACATAAGTGGCTGAAACTAGAGTGCCGATTAGGTAAAGTCTCACCTCTTTCTTGTCTTTCTCCACATCTGAAGACTAGAAAATCGAAAACAAATGAAATGGGTGTCTGTGACATGCTCAAATATATACAAAACAAATGATTCATTCCCTTACCTCTACCTTGTTTGCTAACTGCCACTTTACCTTGTCACATGTATGCAATAGAAGAACAAATGACCAAATGAAGTGTAAGAAATGGTTGAAAATCCAGAATTTTTTACTGATAATGCACTTACATCATCCACCAACTCCTTGCTAATCTCATCTGATGTCTGTTACAAGATTAACACAATGGTTTAAAATATGAAAATCTCATTGCATTACTGAAATAAAAATGTAATTCTCACATTTACTTTGAACTCCATTGACTTGATCTGTTGAGAAGTTCAAGTTCATGAGGTCAGGACATCAAATCGTGGACTCTTATGATTTATTGCCTATACTCACATCATTTTCCATCCCTTTCTTCTTTTTCCTCTCACCAGATACCTGTCAACATGCAACAGAGAACAAATGGGGGAAGCTTCATAAATAGAGAAAGAATAGTGTTGTCAAGACTATGATCTCACTTCATTATGCAACTTCTTTCGCTTTTCTGGGGAACATCATTGGTTAATTCCTTCTCTTTACTTTTCTTTGATTCCTTCTCTTTATTTTTCTTTGTGTGTTTATTGTTCTCAAGTGAAAAAACAGAAAACCAAATTATTAGAAGATTGCTATTTTTGAAGAAAGGTAATAAGACTAGTTACATTCACCTCAGTTAACGTTCCTTCACTGTCCCTTTTTTTCAATTTCAAGGCTTCTTGATCTTATCACAAGGTATGTCTGGTTAGCATTTACGTTGAAAAAACATGGATGATATCTTTAATGGAATGGATACTTACATGCATCTTCCCCTGAAAGGTTTTCAAATGGTTCCCAAGTTGCCTCACTCAAAGGGTACCCAGCCCATTTGACAAGAAATTCTTCCCTACCCTTTTTGCTTACTCGCATTTTAATTACCTTCTCCACAAAGAATTCCTCCTGCTCTTCTTCAGCAATATCGTTATTTGTCTGAGATACCAAATCATCGCTTTTTTGTCATGTCAGGTGTATGATTCAAGAATGCTCTCCTTTCTTCCTCTGTGATCACTTCATAACATTTATGCCAAATGATATATTAGGTGTGAGTTCTTGTGAATAAAAGTAACCTGATCATGACTAATCGCTCACCAGAAGCACATGGAAGAGAAGTCTTGGCAGCCATCTTATTTTTCTCATCTGATGTGAAAATAAATAGCCAAAACTTGTTACTACTTTGAATTCTTGTAATTAAAATATATATGATGTAGGCATGATAACACTTACAGGTGGATACCAAATTCTCAAAACTTTTCTTTCCAGAAGGTGCAGATATGGGCGTCTCACTTGCAGTTGGCTTTCTTTTTCCATCTTCCTCATGATGCAGTAGGCCATTCATTTTCGATTCTGCTGAAGTGACGAGGTGGCAGTTCCATTGAGAAATTTCATTCCCCAGATCCATGGTTCCCGGTATATCACTTCTACAAGTCAATTCCTCTTGATAATATCCAATGTCCGAATACTCCAAGTCATCAGCACCTATTTATTTCAATGCAACGAGAGGTCAAAATCATAGTGAAAGTACATGCAAACAAAAAATTGACTACATGCTCACTTGTGAAGTTATCCGATCTGGTGCCATTAAGGGGCTCATTCAGTCTTTCTCTACACTCAACCATCACATCATTCGAGTGAATATTATCCCACATAGGTCCAAATAATTCGTTGGAATCTGTAGAATCACAATCTCGCACTACTGCTTGATGTGGTTTGTTGCAATTGTCCACAAAAGGTTGTTCATTCGATTCGCTTGCTCTGTTATCTTCACATACCGTACTGTATTTCCAATCATAATATTGCAAACCATGTTGGTCACAATCATTTTTTGTCATGATCTGAAGCAAAACGAAAGGACTTTTACAAGACATCCTATCTGTAAAATGATGCTTCATAATTAACATGTCCTCTCACCTCCTTTGACTGATGGAACCTTCTATAATATTCCACCATCTGGGCTACAAATTGGTCTTCAGGTAAGAATTGAATGGCCTTTGAAAGCTCGTCTTTTGTTGGTAAGTATCTGGGAACTCCAGCTGCTCTCCTCACAATATACCCATTATAAGGAAATCCAAGGACTGCAATGGCCTTTTTCTCAACAACCACGGGACCCTGGAATAATGTGGTAAAGCTCTTTTCATTTAGATTGCCACCTTGGTTATTTTTGGATAAATCCTTTCATACCATACCCCCACATTGTGGAGCATACCCCTCCTCATCCTTTGATTGAATGTATTATTGAAAAGGTAGTCAGCAATCCTATACAGGAAATGTTTCTTGTGATCAGGAAACTTGACCTTAAATGAATTTTCGATGGCACCTTTGGCTCGATCAAACCATCCCCTCTCTATCTTGTGCGGATGTTTTATAATATCCAGAACTCGAACGAGATAATTGTCATCAAGGACATGGCTGGATGAAAGGGCGGCAGTGTGAATACTTTCAATGCTGTTTCCTTCTATGTGAAGGTTATAAAAGTTCGCCCTGGTCTGAAGTTGAATAAATTAGACAAAATTATTGAGAATGCAGTTATTCATCCTTCAAAGAGAACGTACCATCAAATGAGACAGAAGACATTTCGTAAGGTTATCATGAATTTCTTCATAAAATGCTTTGAGCTTTGTCAGGAATGATTCCATTTGCAATTCGTCTGGATACTCCTCTGGTAGGCTTCTGTCAAAGTGAACAGCATAGGTCCAAAATTTCCTTCCGTGAATTTCATTAATATGCTTTTTGTTGGGTGGAAGAAAATCATAAGGGAGGTATAACAAGTCTGGAGATTTCCCATTCATTATACCAATGGTATCATTCGAAGTAAGGTTTGAATTGGGGGTGGGAATGTGATGCTGAGCACTTGAGGTTGACAAGATTGATAATGCACCGGAAGTGACTGTGGATGATGTTGTCAATGATGATGCTCTTGAATCTCTTGATTGATGACAAGGGACCCTTACATGGAAAGATGATGCTCTTGAATCTCTTGGTTGATTATAAGGAACTGGTATACGGAAGGTGGGTTTTGTTGATGGGGTAATGCATGATTCATCTTGTGCAAGCAACTTCACATTTGATGAAACATTTGAGTTCACAGTCGATTCTCTGGAACAGTTCGATGTGTCAGAATTAATACTTCGCGCCATACTGGATTGTATATGGAACGGTCGAATTGCAGACGGAGCATGATGATTAGGGGTAAAAAGAGGGGGTTGGTTTTGAAGAAGGATTGGTATTGGTGGCTCTTGGATTTATTCCGTCATTTTCAATCGATGATTTTTGAAAGGGGGAGAAGGTGGGCGAGGAATGTGTTGATGAATACTGTGGAAATGAATGATTGGAACGTTGGTTATCCTTGTAATCAATCTGGCTGCAAGTCGATTCTGTCAAATTACTTGGTTTGTTTTGGCGCGATGAACAGAGTTGGGGGAAGATTTGGCGGGGGGTGATGCCACAAAGGCTTACTGCTTGGAAGACGGGATGTGGAAGTGAGCCGAACATAGTTGGCATTCTGGTTAACACACGGAAGGGGAGGGAGTGGGGAGAGATCTCTGAACCAGCATGGAACTCCCCTCCACTGTTGTCAGAGTCATTTTTCATGGTGGCAGACATCCTGTTATCGCCATCGTGGTTATGGCACGATCGATGAGGGGAATATAGGGGAATTGTTTGCAATAATATTAGAAATGCCCTCAGATGCGTTAGAATCGTATGGCGCGATCAATGGGGGGAATATAATATATATATAGGGGATCGTTTCCAATAACAGTATAATATAATATATCTATAATAAGTACCATATAATATAACACACTATCACACTATCATGTTGGAATTTCTTTTGACATGAGATTTAAAAATGAATTTGTTTCTACAGGGAAGTACTAACAACATGATGTTCTTCAAACCATAATGACAACATTTTCATTCCCACCACACTTGTTATTAGCGAGATCAAGCAGACCACCTGTTATCATCAATACTATATCTGGACAGTATTTGCTCTCTCGAAATTGGATCGTGGTCATGTCGACTGTGGTACCTTCATCCTTCGTGGGTGTTGACTCTTTCGGCAAAACGAGATCTTCTTTTTCGCCTGACATCTATCTTCGGTTCAGCATCTTTTCTGTCCATACATCAAGGTGCTCATCTACGAAAGGGGGACTGTGACTTCAAAGCAGACAACTGGGATTGTGTTCTCGCGAAATTCGGTCGTGGTCGTGTCGACTGTGGTACCTTCATCCTTCGTGGGTGTTGACTCTTTCGGCAAAACGAGATCTTCTTTTCGCCTGACATCTATCTTCGGTTCAGCAGCTTTTCTGTCCATAAATCAAGGTGCTCTTTTCTGTCCATACATCAAGGTGCTCACAAAGGGGGACTGTGACTTCAAAGCAGTCAACTGGGATTGTGTTCTCGCGAAATTCGGTCGTGGTCGTGTCGACTGTGGTACCTTCATCCTTCGTGGGTGTTGACTCTTTCGGCAAAACGAGATCTTCTTTTTCGCCTGACATCTATCTTCGGTTCAGCAGCTTTTCTGTCCATAAATCAAGGTGCTCATCTACGAAAGGGGGACTGTGACTTCAAAGCAGACAACTGGGATTGTGTTCTCGCGAAATTCGGTCGTGGTCGTGTCGACTGTGGTACCTTCATCCTTCGTGGGTGTTGACTCTTTCGGCAAAACGAGATCTTCTTCTTTTTCGCCTGACATCTATCTTCGGTTCAGCAGCTTTTCTGTCCATAAATCAAGGTGCTCTTTTCTGTCCATACATCAAGGTGCTCACTACGAAAGGGGGACTGTGACTTCAAAGCAGTCAACTGGGATTGTGTTCTCGCGAAATTCGGTCGTGGTCGTGTCGACTGTGGTACCTTCATCCTTCGTGGGTGTTGACTCTTTCGGCAAAACGAGATCTTCTTTTTCGCCTGACATCTATCTTCGGTTCAGCAGCTTTTCTGTCCATAAATCAAGGTGCTCATCTACGAAAGGGGGACTGTGACTTCAAAGCAGACAACTGGGATTGTGTTCTCGCGAAATTCGGTCGTGGTCGTGTCGACTGTGGTACCTTCATCCTTCGTGGGTGTTGACTCTTTCGGCAAAACGAGATCTTCTTTTTCGCCTGACATCTATCTTCGGTTCAGCAGCTTTTCTGTCCATAAATCAAGGTGCTCTTTTCTGTCCATACATCAAGGTGCTCATCTACGAAAGGGGGGGACTGTGACTTCAAAGCAGACAACTGGGATTGTGTTCTCGCGAAATTCGGTCGTGGTCGTGTCGACTGTGGTACCTTCATCCTTCGTGGGTGTTGACTCTTTCGGCAAAACGAGATCTTATTTTCGCCTGACATCTATCTTCGGTTCAGCAGCTTTTCTGTCCATAAATCAAGGTGCTCATCTACGAAAGGGGGACTGTGACTTCAAAGCAGACAACTGGGATTGTGTTCTCGCGAAATTCGGTCGTGGTCGTGTCGACTGTGGTACCTTCATCCTTCGTGGGTGTTGACTCTTTCGGCAAAACGAGATCTTCTTTTTCGCCTGACATCTATCTTCGGTTCAGCAGCTTTTCTGTCCATAAATCAAGGTGCTCATCTACGAAAGGGGCGAAATTCAAAGCAGACAACTGGGATTGTGTTCTCGCGAAATTCGGTCGTGGTCCCATCTTCCTCATTTTCCCTGTTATCTTTCGTGGTGAGAATATCTTAATCACATGTGGTTTCTGAACCTCATCCATATGTCTCTTTCCTATTCACATACTTTCCTTTGTTGATTTTTGTAGAAAATGAGTGTGGATCATGATAAATTCATGTTTAAAACTAGGCCCTTCCCTTCAGATAATATGTTCGATCCATTGCGGAACTTTGAACCTGTTAGCATCCATAACCGAATGAGGGAAAACCAATCTGGGAAAATTCTTGCTGATATTGATCATTTCTTCAGCAAAGTCAGTAAACTTCTCCGTCAAGTGAACTCACTGTCATGGTTATACCACGTTTGGAAGAAAAAGTTTTATGCCTCTGGAACGCTAACTCACCAAGATAAGTCCATGACAGCTATTCTTCTTCGAATGTATTCGCATATTGACACAGGGAAAATATTCAACCCTGCAAGGGACAGGTCCGATCCAAATGTAAAAGCCACAAGAACAAAGGACCACAAGTTAGGGTACACAGGATTCAGTTTAGATGATTTCAACTGTGTTAACAGGGACAAAAGATTTCCCTTCAAGAAAAGGTTTGCATCGGTGTTCAAGACATGGCCATATACCACTTTCGAGAATGTGTTTCTCAGTCCAATCTCAGGCGTTTGTGAGACAATATATCAAAGTGAGTTATCATCTGAATTCAATATGATTCTGCTATGATGTGAGTGTCCTAATGGAGTTTGTTACATATTCAGATATAACAGCCCATCTAAGAGGCAAAATGTTGTCTGTCAACCATGTGGAAACCTGGGAGATTACTAGTCCTAGTTTTAGCAGGTTTCCCACTGTTCCTAACACGTTTGATGAGGTGTATTGGGAAACATACTGGGAGATTGTTCACCAGCCAGACCAAATGGCTTTAGCTATAATTAAGAAAATAGATGACGAAAGGCGACAGAATGAAAAGAGGCTTACTGCTGATCAGAAGCGGATTATTGAGAAGGAAAAGGCTGAAAGGGTTGGGGCAGAGAAAAAGCAAGAGGAACTTAAACAGAGGAAAAGAAGAATTATCATTGAATCGCCCACTCAATCTCCTCTCTCCCATCATCCAGAGTCTACTTTTTCCCAAGAAGATGCCAATCAAAAGATGAGAAGCACTAAATCGCCCACCCATTCACCTCCGCCCAAGAGAAGGAAGATTGATAAACCACCCTCTCCACCACAGTCTACTGAACAGAGTTCTGAAATTCCAAAAAACAGATGTTGCATCCACGTCCAGTAAGATTGATTTCATTCTTCCCTGTGTTTTTATCGGCTGATTAGCATTTTTTCACCTTTCTTTACGCTATTATTTTAGGACTCTATTACCCTTGGTGTACTCAAACAATCAGCTATTGAGTGGTCCTACACCTACAAGCCTCCCAACTCCACTATCACATATACTGTTAGAAACACCTGTTCTATTGACACTAATCTTCAAATGATCTACTTCCTTTGGATCCGAGGATACATACCCGCTATTGTCATTGAAAAGACCCACTCCTATTGAAAACAATAAATGATATCAGGAACAAGGATTACAATCAGGCCCGGCACGATGTGATTGTAGAGAGGTCAGTACCTCATGAAGTTGTTGATCAGAACGGAGACAGAGAGAGTTGGAATTGCTCTCGAAATGTGAAGGATTCCAAGCCCTTCCCATGTTTATTCACATCGAATGGAGGCATCCTATTGACTTGGGGAAACTGCGATAAGATGGGAGATAAATGCCCCTACCATGATTACTATCAATTCAAATCAAAATCGAGAGTTCGTTGCATGAGGCAAAGAAGGATCCATTTCCTCATGCATTCTGATAAATCTATTCAACAGAGAGTTAATCATGAGTTTGGAGTAGGTCCTGTACCATGCCAAAAAGAGCTGTTTCATGGAGATGCAATCGTTGGGGATACTCAAATGATTCAGGAATCTCATTCATGTCCAGAGAATGGGATGAGACGGACAGAAAACGGGTCCTCTTATTTCATTTGTCCTTGGGTCGTCACATTTACTGGTACATTCCCAACATACAACACCCTAAATGACATACCACAAACATTTCTGTTTCCTCCAGAAACGTCATACTCTCTGGCTAGTGTCATTCTACATAGTGAACATCAAGGTCATTATATAGGAATAAGTTTGGATGCAAAAATCCTCGAGGAGTTCACGTCAGCTATGATGGGATGCTTGCTATGGCGAAAAGGGTTCAACCTATCAGAATGGACGATCCAAATTATACAGGCGGATTTATGATTGCAGAATTATGGTATGTCAAGGTTGGTAGTTCCACTGGCACATTAGGAACTGATGTTTCAAAGATTCCACCAAGTCCTCCGTCCGCTCCTGTGTTGTCTGTCTCCTTAAAACCAGCGGGGCTTCACAATTTTGGAAACACCTGTTACCTCAATACCCTGGTGCAGATCGTTTTTTGGGTTGTACCAATCAGAAAAAAGCTAATGGACTATAAACTATCAAAGGGAGACTTGGATAAAATACCTTCAGTCTTATCAAATGATTTTGAAGCTGACAATGTGAAAATGTACAGAGGTCTTGAGTCTCTGCAGAAAGTACTTGCAAGCTTAAAAGTGGCAATGACGAGGAAAAGGGCTATTCTAAAGACCCAGATGCAGAAGATGCTGAATGCTCTGGGACTTTCAAGTTTTGAGAACAAATGTGTCAATGACATGTGGATGGTTCTCTTTCACCAATATTTTGAATATATTGGATTTCAAAATTTGTACAATATTCAATTGACGACATACCAACGCGAGACACTCGAACCAAACAAAAGAGGAAAACCACAAGAAAGTAAAAACACCCGCCCAGAAGCATTGCTTCCAATCGATCAATCTGATCTTATGAAGTAAGTTCTTGCAATTCTCGATTATATTCATTGGCTGTTCAATATCTGATTGAATGTATACCTTGCTTCAGAGGTGATCTTGTCAAAGCTTTGAGAGAGAGATACTTCTGTGAGTCAGAGAAGAATGCCAGTAAGGCTGGAAGCCAGATGAAATCCATGAGGTTCCCGCCAAAACATGGGAATCAGTTGATGTGGATAGCCTGCCTTCAATCCTTGTGATTGGGATCTATCGAATCATCCAAGTTTTAAACACTGATGGAGAGTACACATCAACTAAATTACATGATCGATTTGACTTTCCAGTGGTGTGTTAAAAACCTGCTTGTTTCTCATTAATGAAGAATTTTTGGCATCTCATATTCAATTTACAATATCCTCTGAAACAACAGATTCTTGATATGAATAGGATGCAGTCTAATATTTGCAAGGACAAGACCTACTTGCTTAGATTCGTTACTCTTCATGAGGGTGAAGGTGGCGGTCACGAAAAAACTGAGGTGAAACCAAAAAAAAGAAAGGAAAGACCATGGCTCATTATTTTGGATATGTTTGCAATTTTGCAACAAGGCAATGGTTTAAACTTGATGACAAAGAAGTGGAGGAGGTGGAGGAAGAGGATGTCCTCAAGAATTCTCAGGACAAGGCTTACATGTTGCATTACGTGCTCATGGGATCAGAGGAGTATCATCAGTGTTACCAGGAAGATATGTCGTTCTGTAATTCTGCTGAGGTTTCTTCTGTTTCTTCATCAAACCTTGCCATTGCTGATAAAACAATTGGGGAGACTGGCAAATCAGAGGATGTGATGATGGAAAAGGAAACAAAAGCTTTAAAATCAACTGCAGGAGATGATCCTGTAGGAAGGGAGCCCACTCCAACATGCTCATGGTCCATAAGTTCCAAGGGTTGCTTAATGAGAGGTGTTCAACCAAGAGATGTTTGTGGTGTTGATGGATGTGACAGTGTTTTTCATCACATGTGTCAAACAGAATGGGAAATGTACCAATATCATGTGGAATTCCCTGACGGTGACCCCAAGGATTGTATCTATGATTCAGATGGAAAGAAACGATGCATCCACCATCATCCCCATGGTAAATTGGCTCTTTTGCCCCTCATTTCATCCACCAAAGAGGGTTCTCCAAACAAATCGTTGTCCACCACTCCAGTCTTATCTGAGGGTTCGAAGCCACACACCAATGAGGGTACTGCAGACAAAATCTTGTCAAGCAAATCAGAGGATGTGATGATGGAAAAGGAAACAAAAGCTTTAAAATCAACTGCAGGAGATGATCCTGTAGGAAGGGAGCCCACTCCAACATGCTCATGGTCCATAAGTTCCAAGGGTTGCTTAATGAGAGGTGTTCAACCAAGAGATGTTTGTGGTGTTGATGGATGTGACAGTGTTTTTCATCACATGTGTCAAACAGAATGGGAAATGTACCAATATCATTTGGAATCCCCTGATGGTGACCCTAAGGATTGTATCTATGATTCAGATGGAAAGAAACGATGCATCCACCATCATCCCTATGGTAAATTGGCTCTTTGCCCCTCATTTCATCCACCAAAGAGGGTTCTCCAAACAAATCGTTGTCCACCACTCCAGTCTTATCTGAGGGTTCGAAGCCACACACCAATGAGGGTAATGCAGACAAATTCTTGTCAACAATTCCAGTCTTCCCTGAGGGTTCGATTTCTCATCCTATCACAGTGGTTCTGGAACATGGGAAAGAGCCACCCACAAATGAGGGCACCTCTGATAAATTCTTTTCAACCAATCAAGGCTTGACTATGGAAACTGGTAAAGAGGCAACCACGAGAGCTCTGCAAACTGGGACAGAGTCTAATTCAATCCAGCTGTCCTTTGCTTCTCAGGAAAGTTTGCCTAATACAAAGGAATCGTACCTGCAGGCAATTAAAGAAATGTACCCTGAAACGAATGTTCATCGACTTTCCAACTACTTGCCATATTTTGAAAACTGGGCCACACACAGAGCTGATGCTGCATCGAAAGCTTTTGATGCTGTACAAGATATGATACAACGTGGAGATCTGGTTTATGATGATCGGGACTCCCCTTCTGACGATGACAGTGTTGCCAGTTATATGAAGCCAAAGGCCAAGAAAGAAACCCTGGATGACAATGACAAGAACTTCAATCGTGGGGGCGAGTGACATAGGCCAATAACTTCCCCTACAGCAGTACTCTAGGGTCAACTGAAAGATACCCTTAATTTCTCAGGAGATGAGGGATATCTTCCAATAATGGCAAGAACCAGCAAATAGCAAGAATAGGTTCACTACCCAGAAATACCATTTGGGGAATAATGCTTTATGTCATCATTTAATGGCATAAAGACATACCATATCTGTGTAGGATCCTACACAGTATCATTTTGTGCAATGAAGCATATTTGCTTCATTGCTGCTTGTTACTAGCAGGCAACTTAACTCAAAAAACTATTTCATCGCAACGTATCTACCGTTTACTACATAATAATATATTACATCAAAACAGCTTAGGTCATGCCATTACTTTTACCTTTACTTCATAATTCTTTTACATGTTACTGTTCACTGTCCATACAAATCGTTAAAGGTATCTACACATGGTCCTGAAGAAAAAATGTACAGCCCAATCTAGTAAATTTTACAATGTTCAACATTCACAGTTAATACAGATAACAACAGAAGAATTACTTCATTAGTATGACATTTTTGAGTGGTAAAGGCAACCTTACATTTCCCAAATCATCTCTCACCCTCCAGGTGCAGCAGATCATGTTTCTCATCAAGGTGTTGTTTGTATCCTTCTCTCTCAAAAGTATGAAAAATCACCACATTCCTGCAATAGTTCATCTCTGCTCTTGGACACATGCAAATGCTGATTCTGTGGCATAGTTTCAGAGTACAAAAGATTAAATGTCCAACTCCCATTGGTGTCATTCAAAATGCAAGGGTGAATGCCAACTCCTTTGACTCTTGATTTTTCAAAACATACCAAAAGGTTCCCATTCTTGTCAATCACTCCTGAAACTATGTCTTCCTGTGAGAAAACATCCTCAACTCTGGCATACTTCCCCCCTCTGTTGTAAATCCTAACATGACTGGTCCGAGAATTCTTCTTAGCCCTTCAAAAGGGATTTGTTTGATTGAATGAATCCAAGACATCAGTCCTTAACATCATAATAAGAATTGTCTTAAGATATTGTTCAGTGTGCTTCATTGTAGATACCACCCTCTTGAAATTTTGGATGTAACTCTCATTCTCACCCTCCCAGCAATGTCTCATTGGTCCTGATTCTTCGATCATGTTGCCAATGTTCAGCAGACTGAGATAATTTGCCCATCTCACATAGAATGGTGCTTTTTCTTGTCTGTAATTGTTGATGTCCTGTCATCAACCTTTCTCTTTTCCTCAATCATCTCTTTCTTGATTTGAATGCAAGTTTTCACCAACAATCCATAATCTCCTGCAAGATGATAGGAATAATCTCACCAACACATTGATTGTCTCTGTTGGAACCTGTTCTTCTGCAAAGATGTGAGAGATAAGACAGAACCAAGTCACTCTCATGCTCCTGAAGGCAAGCACCAAATGTTTGTCAAGGTTGTTTGCAACCTCGCCCTTATCCAAAGGCAAAAAATGGAACAATGACACCCGGGTGAATGCAAGGTAATGATCCGATTGCCAATTGGCAGTACTGAGGTTTTTCTTCTCCATATCAGAGAACTTCATAGCAAGACACCAGACTAGGTACACCGAATTGATTGTATCTTGACTGCCTTGTATCGCATTGATGAGTGTGTGCCATGCTGCATTTTGGCCCCGATCTTTTCTGTAAGCTAACATGGATGTTTTGGCGATCAGAGATTTTTCAATTCCAAGGAAGTACATATGCATAGGCATTGTCTGGAAACTTTTCAACTCCACGTCAATTGTTCTTAAATTCCTTAGAATCTGAGGAAAGGCCAAAGATTGGGAAGCTTCCTTCCCCCAACGGGATCTTTAGTTAATGTTGGGACCAAATTAGTTGAAAGACTGATCGCTTGTAGGTATCTTTTTATCACGTCCCCCTTGGCAGTATTTGACAAGGTACTAGAAAAGCACCAATCTTGTAAAGCTGTTATAGAGTTAAATATCATTTTGAAGGACAGCTCAACTGCAGGGAAGTTTTCAATGGTCTGTAAAAATAATTCTGGATGAATTGGGTATATGTCTTGGGTTTTGTCACTCCATGGTGCCACCAATCAAGGCATTGATCACAACAGATTTCCCTCTTCAGATTGACAGCTGGGGGCAAAAGAATGAATTCAATGCTTTTGAGGTGACAGGATGGACAGGATGGGATGAGATTGTAATCCAACTGGCCCGAATGTCTCCATCTGTGAGTGAATGTACCATTTTGAGTGGCACAAGTGTTTGAGCACCGTTCTAAGTAATCATTGCTTATCATTTCAAGAAACACCATTGTCGGGTATACCTGATTTTCCTTCCCTTCCCAGTATATGAGTGTTGGAGACTGAAGATCTTTCAATTCCTTGAGCAGCTGGATGAGAATATCATTTTGGTTTTGTCTCTCAAAGCACAAAGCAAAGGGTGCTGTATGGTGGCTGGTATTTTTATAGTTGGGGGCAATGACAGTCAGTGTGAACATCTGCAGACTGTTGAATTCGTTCTTTCCTTTGACTTGATGAGCCTCAAATCCATCTGACCATGATCTTACGAGGAGGATTTGGGTGCCAATCAAGATATCTGTCATGGTTGAACCATTTTGGTGAAGATTACATAGGAATTTCGTCCCATAATAACCAGATTGATCTACCCAGTCTTCTTCATGCCCAGCATGGAAGAACATTACATCTATCCCCATTGCCAAAATATGATTGATGATTTCTTTGGCTGGGATGTAAGCAGCCTTTTGACTAATACTGACTGTTGGAATTGGTAAATTTTTGACCATATAATTTTGTTTTTTTATAGAGACTGCTCAAACTGTCTTATGATTCAACGGGGCTTTGATGGAAGATGGCTTATCACCATGAATCTGCCATGCTGTCTGAACACAATCATTTATTCCCTGTACTGTACTATTGATGTTACTTCCAGTTCGTCGATTCCACAGGCGGCAAGCACTTGAACTATGGAATTCCGATAATTTTTAGACAGTGCTTTCTTCTCAGATTGGATGAGTTCATTGTGTTGGGAGATATTGTGAAAGGTCATAGTTGCAAGGTCAACGGATTTTGTGGTGGGGAGTCCATAGTACACTGACGCAATGTGGAGATGGAAAAACATGTCTTCAACTGATAATGAGGAGAATTTTCTATAGACTTTTGAAAACCAACCCCTTTAATCAATCCCCTTGATTCTTGTGGTCCCTCATAAAAGCCATTCTTTATGGTTTCCCAGGATATTGAGGAGGTTGTTCCTATTAGAATGACAAGAAATAAGACATCGCGTGTCCGAAATTCCTGCCCACTCCATTCCCCCCCATCGTCAACTCCAAGCAAGTGATCATAGCAAACTTCACTCTTGTCTATTGGGTTTGTTTCGTTGTCCATTGTCAAGTCAACTTGCAAATCGCACTGTCAATCAGAATCGGGCTGAGAAGTATGCCAAGACCATATCCGACAAGATCCTTGTAGTTTTCCACATTGCTATCCCCCCTTTCCCATGTTGGGTTAGTTTTGGGATGGTGTTTTGTCATGTTGTTGTTGTCATTGCATCGTACACATGTGCATCCTTTATCTTGCAGTCTCCCAGACGTATGGGAACTTTGACTCCTGCAGGACAAGCAAAAGAAAAGCGCTTTCCACAATTTCCAATAGAAGAAGGACATGGTGAATGATGGAGTACCACACAATGTGTGCAGATGAGAAGTAGGGCCTGCCGTCAAAGTGAAACAAAGATGATTTGCAGCTGGGGCATTTGATATATTTCTTCTTGTGCCAATAGTGTAATCGATTTTGTATCTTATTCTGCTCCTCCAAATTCATTTTTGTATTTGAGAGTGTGCTCACATTGTGGCTGGAGAGATGCAGTTATGTGCTGACTTAAATTATTATTGATGTGGATGTGTTATCAGTTATCATAGGGTCTAATATCATGTATGATACTGTTGAGATCTGAAATTCAATCAATCCCTCATGACAGAAATGATTGAAATGACTCCATTGGGCTCAGGTGTCTTCGCTCTAAAAGCATCGAGTTATTTCAAAAAAATAATTGTTTAGATTCTGCTGTTAGTAAAATTGTAAGCAGTCTGTGAATGTCCTACATTGTCCCCAAAACCTTACTAACAGTTAGCAAGAAGTCATGAAGAATTCATGACTCCACACCTTGAACCGACGGTTGAGCCAGGTGTTAGCAATTCTGTAAGTAAAAAAATCTTACTTACAGTTTAACTAACAGTCTTATGAGCCATACTAACAATTCGTTTGCAGTGATCTTCAATCTACTGTTTCTCGCAAGATAGGAGGATGGAGCAACATCCTCTGCAGACAGAGATACCTCGGCAAGTGGAGGAATACTGGAGGATTCCCCATCAACAGCCTTGGCAGGTGGAACAGTCTTGGCAGAGGCAGCACCAGCAGCCTCCAAAGATAGAGCTGCAACAGCAGATCCAGTACATACAGCATATGAAGCCTCATCAATGGAATGGGCAGCAGCTGCAGCAACAGTTTGAATAGAGGGCTCCGCAGCACAATGAAATGGTGCAGATGGTGCATACTGAGCAGGAGAAATGGATAGATCCCCATCAACAGATCCAGCAGTCACGACAGATAGTACTGATGCAGTGAATGGACCAGAAGCAACAGACACAGCAACCACTTCAGATTGATCCCATGAACGATAGTCAGAAAAGCAGCAGAGGTGGAGGTGAAACTGGCACAGAGCCAGAACAGCAGAGTGGTCTACAGCTACAGCAGCCACATTGGATGGAGTGCATAAACAAGTCAGAGAAGCAGCAGATGGCGCTGAAAATTACAGAGTCACAACAGTAGAGTGAGCTACAGATGTTGGAGCAAATGAAGCAATGGGTGTGTCTGCTTGCGCAACAGGCTCAGCAATGGGAACAACAGCAACAGCAGATAGCTGTGAGGCATGGTACAGACTGGTATGGTCTGCTTGATGAGCTAGTTCAACCACATGAAACTCAGCGGCAGGAACAGCAGCAATAACAGTGATGACGGGATAGGGGACCAACAAACTTGAATTCTTCGAATCCTCCTCCAGAAGACTGCCATCTGGTCTGCAGAAGACCACTGCAGTCATGTATTGTGAGGATGGTAAATTGAAGTCAAGCAATGACAATGGAGAGGAATTGAACAATATGCATCAGCAGCATCCAGTTGAGACCATCCTTCATTCTAAGTTTGAATCAAATGGTCAGAAAAAGTACTTGATCAGATGGACGGGAGATTATAAAGATAGTTGACAACCTGAAGGCATCATTTCATCTGATGTCATAGAAGATTTCAACAAGAGAAAGATTCAAGACAGAGCAAACGAGCACTTGGCTAAGGTATCAGTGTACTCCTTTAAATCCCTACTTTTTTTCTTCATTTTACCTTCCATGATTTTCACCTCTTACATCAAAGTTGTGCTCAACACATGTCCCTTTTCAGTATAACCCTTGTCGAATGTCTTGTGGTGGGTTCTCAAGCTGCAGGAAAGCCATGTGCAGTAGCTGCATTAAAAATATGATGGACAGTCCAGATGCTGATGTTGCTGACAGACATGGATACATGTTAAAAACAAGTCGACGTCACATAATCTATTTTATGACCAAGCAAAAAACCAAATGTGCAGTACATTGGAGCAAGTGTCATCATGATAACAAAGAGGGTTGTCAGGCAGAAAGCAATTTCACATATCTGAAGAAGTCTTTTCAAGATGAAATGAGAAAGTTTGGGAAGGCTGATTTTCTTCTTGACAAGAATTGCATGAAGTGCAGCAAACCTCTGCTTATTCCTATCCATGAGTGTGGTGATGGTGACTGATGATAGACATGAAACCTCTGCTTCCTTTCCACGAGGTTTGTGATGGTGACTGATGATTGACGTTGACTTTTAGAACATATTTGATGACACTACAGGTTGAGTGGCCCACTGCCCTGATGCATGGTCACCCTTTGGTTGGTGTAGACCATGGCATGGTGCAATAGAGGAATCACAGTAGGTTTGAGTGGAGCATCGCGGTGGACTCAAGGAGCAAGCAGATGGGGCTGACATTTTGCCACATGTGGCATTTTGGTAGGCTTGGGGTGGTGGGCAATGTGAGGGGCCACTGTAGGCAGGTAGGCGCAGCATAATTAGTAAGCCTAAGCGAGATTCCACCTGTAACCTACCTACCTCTGGTAACCCATCCATACAATCTGGTATCCCTCCCATGTGTAGGAATCTTTATTTGGGCAGATCAAGTAACTCTCATGCAAACTCCGGTAACCCTCCTGTACACTTTGTTAACCTTCCCGTACACTTCCAATTACCCTCATGTACAGTTCCAGTTACCCTCATGTACACTTCCTGTATGCCACCGGTTAACATTTTTTTAGCTACTAAGACATGTCCTGTCAATAAAATCTAGCCTATTTTTTGCGTACTTTTTTGTCTACTTTTTTGTTTTGGTGACAACATGGCCGCCGCCCCCAAAAAAGTAAGGCCAAAACCAAAAAGTAGACGATTAACCACACACGAAAAACGCCAAATCTATTAGGGTTAATCGTCTACTTTTTTCCTTACTTTTTTGTCCTGATGTCCTTCGTCCACCCCTCCGCTTAGCTGACCGTCATCGTCCATCCGTACGTGACAGCGTTTGATGTCAAGTGCTGCATTCTCACAAAATAACACAAACTTCAGCTGCATCATAAGGTCAATAGCGCTTGATGTAAGTGCCGGTTGCACAATCTTTTGCTGTAACTTGAAACAATGTTACATTCATTCTTGAGGCTAGCGGGCACTTTGGACTTCAATTTCGATTTCATGATTTGGGCCTGTTTAGCAGTGGGCATAGAACCGTGATTCTGCAGAAGGGAGAAGTACGTGACCGCGTCCAAGTAATTCGAAAGATCCAACAAGGGATCTGAAGTTGGCTCAGCATGCTATACCGGTGACTGCAGAGGCGGGTTTTCCTTGGCCATAGTTGTTACAAGAATGATGCAAAAAAATGATACAAGACGACATAGAGCGGACAGGTGGGGCAATTTTGGTAGCATCCGTGAATTTTGGTCCTGTCAGTCATGCAGCCTGACGCTACCTTTTCCTTACTTTTCTCGATCTAGGAGTCTAAATCCATCTATCCAGGTATCTAAAGTAAGCTAACAAGTAGACAAAAAAGTAGACAAATCCATTGACAGGACGAGCCTAAGTAATGCATTAAAAATAATTATAAAAACTTCAACTATTGAAGGTATTGTGAACAACATGAAAAGAAGAGGCACCTACTGCGTGTCAAAAACAATCTAGTTATAAGGACTGCTACAATGCTTCTTCATGTGAACCAATCACTTTCGCCTTCAGAGAACATCAAAGAGCAATCAACTCCTACCACAGATTCGCTAACAATAAGAATGAACAATTAGGGAACAAACTCTAGGGGCTTGAGGTGTGAATGACATACGAGTTGAAGCAAACCGCATTCATCAACGCCATCTCAAAAATGACCAATGGTCTAGAATGCTAAAAGCCCCTCATCAGTGTTCCTGACTAACTAATGGTACGTACTGTGACTCGAATCACTCTTGCATTCACGACTTAAACACACGCGCAAAGTGATTCGCATAGTGCAGCCCGATGGTCGTGATATATAGGCGATTCAAATGAAGTTATGGTACTACCATACTTACTTCCACGCAATGTGTGACTAAAACATACAGCGACATGCACTCTATCATGGCCGAATATAGTCGTTACGTAAAATACTGTATCAATCCATTCACTCTCAGACTAAGACTACACCTCTCTCTCTCTAGAGAGGGTTCTCGTCGTGGGCGAACCTCCATTAGATGGAGGTACGACTATTCCAAGGACAGTCAGCCCTTTTTGAATTCATTCCTTCGGAAGGCTTGATGAACGATCATAAAACATTTAATAAATTTATTATTAAATAATACTTTAACCATCAACAACGACGCCAAGATAACATACAGGATATTGCAATCATGCGCCTTTCGTTAGCTCCAACAATATTCAGCACTCTCGCCCTCTCGTGGAATATCGCAGCAGCAGACTCCCGTTGTTTACGTCAATCTGATTTCGACACGGGAACATATCATATCACTACGCCAGGAGACTACAAGCTATGCTCAGATGTTTTCTTTGGCCCTGGTAAACCCGATCTCTCCACGGCCACCGACGAGGAAATAGCGCTAGCGTTCGATCCTGCCTTTGTTGCTGCTCTGGCTGTCGAGGCTTCGGATGTAACACTCGATTTGAATGGGTACACCATACAACAAGATCCGTTGCATGCTTTGTTGCAACGCCGTTCTTTACTGTCATTGAGCTCGATTCTGACCTCAGAAACATACAAATCAAGGGCCCGGGCAAAGTTGGATTATCTTCGCAACATGGAGTTTACGGTGTTAACAACCAAGGCGTATCAATCGAGAACGTGGATTTCAGCGATTTTGAGATTGCTGCTGTGGCACTTGAGAACGTGGAAGGCTTGACTATAAAGGATAGTCGAGTATTGCAGAATCGTCGTGATTTGCCGGTTCTTGCTAGTTTTAGTGTGGCAACACGTATTTTGCCATATGTCAAGGTAAGGAAGTGATGAATGTCTTCTGTGGTTTCATAAAATCTCATGTAAAAGTACTCTTGTGTCAGAAACATCTAAGCACTTGTTTCGCATCGCGGGCTTTTCTTCTTGAAGCACAGTGCAAATGGTACTGTATGGCGATCGGTGTTTTGATAGGCGCAAGGACTGTTAATGTGAATATCTGCAGACTGTTGTATTCATTTTTGCTTTTGATTTGATGTGCCTCAAATCCATCCCACCAAACTCTCACAAGGATGACTGGTGTCCTTGAAATGTCAGTCATTGTTGAAACATTATGATGAAGATCCTGCAGAAATTTTGTTTCATAGTTGCCTGATTTATCAACCCAGCTCATCTGTGCCAGCAACGAAAAACATAATATCTATCCCCATTGCAAGAAGATGATTCACAATTTCATTTGTTGGAATGTAGCAGCCTTGTGAGCAATGCTAACCGTAATTGGTAGATTATTGACAATGGAATTATGCCCATCTGTATAGACAGCTCTCAACTGTGCTATGTTTCACTGGTGCAGACAGGTTGTTGAGAGTAACGTTTATCTAAATCTGAATGCCACTCTGTTTGAACACTATGATTGATCTCATCTAATATCAGTTGTGTTTGATCTTGATGGGCTAGCAATCCATGTGATTTGAGAACTTTCACTATGGAGTTGCGATAGGCATTTTCCATCAATTCTCTTTTGGATGATATGTTCTGTGATCTGTACTAAGATGCATCATCATAGTTGTTACATGCTTGATTTTGGTTGAAGGGAGTCCCGAGTGAATGGCTGCAATGTGAAGATGAAAAACATTTCCTTCACTGTTAGCGATGAAAAATCATTACTGATTTTATGGTCAATAACAGAATTGAAGACCAACTCTTAATCCGCCCCCTGATTCTTGTGATCTCGAATAAAACCTAGAACTAGTGTTTGGCCATTGCTCTGGTTTCAAGAATGTCGATGGGATTGACATAGTCAGACCTAAAGCACCCTGCTCTCGATTCCAGGATCACTCTCTCAGCAGTCGATCTCAGGATCCATATCAATATCAACTTGAGGATTGCAATGTTGATCTAAAGTCAATCAAGGATTCACATCATCAAAACCAACTGCATAATCATGAATGCTAGCATTGCATCTCAGCCACTTTCTATGGATGTTGACCTGTGCTATGTTCTTGTTTTGATTGTTGTGTTCATAATGAGGCTATCTTCTGTCTGTCTTCTCAGTGGCTTCATTTTCGTTTTTTGACTCTCTCTGTACATTTCTTTGAGAACAGCTCTTTTTGATTTGTTTGCATTGACTTCAACACATTTGCATCCTCTATCTAGTAGCCTTCCCAATGTATGTGAACTCTGACCTCCGCGAAGACAAACAAAGAAGAGTCCCTTTCCACTTCCAATCGACAATGGACAGGGAGTGATGGACTAAGACGATTTGATATTTAACTCGTGCAGAAGAGAAACATGGAGTCCCGTCAATACAAAATATTGATACCTTACAAGAAGGACACTGGATATCTTTCTTCTTGTGCAAAGCTTTCAACAGATGTTGTATTCCTGAGTTGTCCTGCTGAAGATCGATCCATTTGCCACACTTTATATTTTGTTAATGCATGATAGAGTGCTTTGCCATGTGGCAGGCTCCCTTTATATATATGCTGCTTGATATTTGTATTGTAGAATTTAATGAAATCGAGTGGTTCACAATTATAGCACCTAAAGGCATATTTTATGAGAAAGATACTCTACCTTAGACGCTCGTGTTAGTAAAATTGTAAGTGGTTGCCCAAGAGATAAATTGTTCAAGGATCTTGCTAACATGTAAGTAAAAATGAGAAAGAATCACCTACTCCGTCCACGGAGGGCGACCGCTGAGTGTTGTTAGCTAATCAGTAAGAAATATTTTTTGCTAACCATTTAGCTAACAGAATCCTGCATCTTGCTAACAATTAGTGTGCAGTGTACTACTACTACTACTTCTCACTTCTACTTCTACTTCTACTTCTCTACTAACCACTACTACTACTACTACTACTGCTACTACTACTACTACTACTACTACTACTTCTACTACTACAACTACAACAACAACTTAGAAATTAGGTACTTTTATTACTCCTACTCCCAACTGTGCTGAGTATGCCTGAGAATGGCATCCTCTGATTGGTCATATTGGCTTGTCCAGAGGGTATGTGGATGAAGGAATTTGCCCAATTGTGGGGTTCATCTACTGCCCAGAGCTAGTTGTGTGATGGCCTCTTGCCAAAGTGCAAATGCTGAGAGAGGCGGTTGTTGTCATCCAAGCAGTGAATGGACCATTTGCAGGAAGTTTGCCTTTGGTAGAGGTATTTTGAAAGACTTGTTGGTGAAGTCTTACTGTGTTTAGGATGATGCTGCATCCTTAGAATATCCTGTGGCCTTGAATGCCTGCATTAACGACCTATCTCTTTCTCGTGGTAGTTCCTAAGACGATTTGATATTTAACTCGTGCAGAAGAGAAACATGGAGTCCCGTCAATACAAAATATTGATACCTTACAAGAAGGACACTGGATATCTTTCTTCTTGTGCCAAGCTTTCAACAGATGTTGTATTCCTGAGTTGTCCTGCTGAAGATCGTCCATTTGCCACACTTTATATTTTGTTAATGCATGATAGAGTGCTTTGCCATGTGGCAGGCTCCCCTTTTATATATGTGCTGCTTGATATTTGTATTGTAGAATTTAATGAAATCGAGTGGTTCACAATTATAGCACCTAAAGGCATATTTTATGAGAAAGATACTCTACCTTTAGAGGCTCGTGTTAGTAAAATTGTAAGTGGTTGCCCAAGAGATAAATTGTTCCAAGGATCTTGCTAACATGTAAGTAAAAAATGAGAAAGAATCACCTACTCCGTCCACGGAGGGCGACCGTTGAGTGTTGTTAGCTAATCAGTAAGAAATATTTTTTTGCTAACCATTTAGCTAACAGAATCCTGCATCTTGCTAACAATTCGTTTGCAGTGTACTACTACTACTACTTCTACTTCTACTTCTACTTCTACTACTACTACTACTACTACTACTACTACTACTACTACTACTACTACTACTACTACTACTACTACTACTACTTCTACTACTACAACTACAACAACAACTTAGGAAATTAGGTACTTTTTATTACTCCTACTCCCAACCGTGCTGAGTATGCCTGAGAATGGCATCCTCTGATTGGTCATATTGGCTTGTCCAGAGGGTATGTGGTGGATGAAGGAATTTGCCCAATTGTGGGGTTCATCTACTGCCCAGAGCTAGTTGTGTGATGGCCTCTTGCCAAAGTGCAAATGCTGAGAGAGGCGGTTGTTGTCATCCGAAGCAGTGAATGGACCATTTGCAGGAAGTTTGCCTTGGGTAGAGGTATTTTGAAAGACTTGTTGGTGAAGTCTTACTGTGTTTAGGATGATGCGTTCATCCTTAGAATATCCTGTGGCCTTGAATGCCTGCATTAACGACCTATCTCTTTCTCGTGGTAGGGGAAATGAGTTTTTACCAGGAGGAGTTCAAAGTGGAAATGGTCTACCTTTTCCCACAGCCATTTGCAGAAACCATCTGTGGCAAAGAGGCTGAATTTGTTGTAGTCTAGGGAGAAAGGTTGGGACGACACGCCCACTTTGCAAGTCAAAAGTTCAATGGACATTTTTTAGTTGGATTCCTACCACCGTCGAAGTCCCGTAGTGTGTGTAAAATTTTCTGTAAGCTTCTATTACCAACTCTATTCCCCAGTGTGGGAAACCCAACCCATAGAATCCTGTGTCTTGGAATCTCAGTTCCCTTCTAGCAGATCGAATGAGGCCTCCCATAGGGGCCATCCAGTATTATGGCCAATGCATAGCCAAGACCAGGTCTTGGTATGTGGCGGTGTTAGAGCTGAAGTTGTATTTCAGTTTTGGCCAGAATTTTTGGGCGACGCTGATGTGGAAGTCCCGGGGACATAGCCCTGAGTTTCGTGCTTGACTTGCCCAAGAGATAGGACAATGCGCCCAAGGTGCTCTTGGCACGTAGGGGTGAGGAAGTGCCTCCTAGTGTTGTGCTGGGGGAAGAGATTGAGAGCTGCTGAATTGGGACAGAAGACCTGTCTGGTTGTGGTACCGTGATTTGAAACGATTCTGTGATACTCTGGTCAGTATACTTCCAGGCTCCATGAGAGTCCCAATCATATCCAATCAAGTAAAAGAAGCACTTTTGAGTTTTTAAGGCTCCTCCAGTGGTGATAAGCAAATTGCCCCAGCTCGTCACACTCTGTTGTAGGGCGTCATGGGCGTCTTGGATAGTGTCTTCTTCTTCTTGACACAGGTGCAAAAGATCAGTGTCATCTACATAAAGGATGCATGCTAAGTTTTCTTTTTTCCGCTGACCGGGCAAAGGAAGGAGGCGCCGTGTCCTTGGGATTTGTGTGCGTGTAGAATCACAATAGAGACTACCATCCATCCGGCCGGAGAGGCGCCATTCCCCTGCATAAATCCCTGGGTACCTAAGTGTAGGCGGGATCATATGGCAGTGTCGGAGTCCCCGAAGGCTGTCCTTAAAAAATGCATTTTTGGATGGCTGTCAGCATGGTTAGTATCATGGGGAGTTGGGTTCCAACAGCGTGGACAACCTGACCGTAGCAGTTTGCAGCGTCCACTGATGCTAGGGCTGCTGGGGCCTTGAGTTGTCTCAATATGTCATAAAAATGGGTTTTTGAGAGAACCCCATCTTCTGCCATTCATTGCTTCTCACTGAAGATTTCATCTGGCATGAGATTATGACGTCTTACATTAGTCATCATTCTCTGTCCAAAGATAATCTTGTTTGCGGCGTTAAAGTCGGCCTCCATGAGAGGGAATAGCCCTCAACTTTGATAAGAGTTCTCAATCATAATGCAGAGACCTGATTTCCAGTGGGAAAGAGCTATCCCATGGTGTAATGCAATCGACAGCTTCGAGGTGTGCACGTCAGAAATCATGTCTGATTCTGCCCCTGAAATGTAGTGGCCGAAGTGGAGCCCTGACTGCGACGAGGATGTTGATTCTTGGTTGTGTCTCCAGGTGTATTGCCAGTCATGTCTGGTGATAATTTGTGCGACTGAGTTGGGGGGATTTTCATTTATTTGAGCGATTGATTTGAAGAGGAGCTGTGTGCCATTGTGTGTCCCTGGTGGGATGGAATATGTACCGTTTAGGATGGCGTCTCCTGAGGGGGTGGCAGCATTATACCCAAATTCGCCAAGTACGTGTCCTTGGCAAATCGGGGCTTCTTCTGCAAGATGGTATCGTTCTCTATGTATCTTGTCCCAGATCATTTGTTGCACTTCTGATTGTGTCATATATTCTGTCACTGTTCCGTCTTGTTCCTCCACTTGGATATTGTGCACACTGCTGCCTTGTTGTTTGCCTAGTGCCCAGTTTAGACGTCTCCAGAAGGCGCGGTAGCGTTCTCCTTTCATGATCTGGAGGATCCTTTGTTCTGCTTCTTCGTCGTGTCTGTCTCGGGCGTCATGTAGTTGGTGAATGAGGTGGGATTTTTGGTGTTGTTGGCCATGTTTGGTGAAGTATCAACATCGCTGCTTGCAATTGTTTAGCCGGTCCATTAGTGTTTGGATGGATAGGGAAAAGGGGTTGCTAATGCGGCAGCTGTGTGCTTGGCATTGCAAATTCCCATTGTTTTTAATTTTCCAGGCCCAATATTGGAGAAGAGACCAATAGCAGAGTGTGTGTTTTATCCAGAGAGATCCTTCTGGGGAGAAAGGAATGTGACCTTACTTGAGTTTCCGGCAGTTTGTTTCTGCGTGGTGCATCAACTGAGAGATGGTCTTGTTGACCAAGTCCAGTTTCGATTGTAAAGAATGAGTTGATGTTGTCTGGCAGTGCAGGTTGCTTAACTTAGGGATAATTTGGTGGTGTATCAGTTGGGATTCTAGGAGGTTGACGTAGTTGGCCGAGCAGTTTAGTATTTTGGTACTTAGTCGTTGGGCTGTGGGGCTTTTAATTGGTTGGGGGTTAAGGCCTACAACTGAGCGGGTGCTAATGTCCAGAAAGAACGATCTGTGATCTCCCACTCTGTACCCAATCCGCATTGCACAAATGTTGGTTATATCGATGTCTGGGGTGGTCCAGATAGCATCAATGGGAGCTGTTAAAGGGGAACCTGTTGAGGCTAGAACCGCTTCTTTAAGATTGAGGTCAGGGTGGTAGACAAGCGCGCACCCTAAGGAGCCGGTGTACACGTGATTGTTGGCATCGAGGCATAGGATTAACCTTCTACCTTCCTCTCTCCAGTTGGTAAGGAGTTGTAGGAGATCCTCTTTGAATTTGTGGCGGGGGCATGTTGTATCCTTCTTCACCATGGTCCAATATAAGCGTTGGAGTTGGTAGGAGGTGGATAGTTGCAACGGAGATGTCCGGCAGGGATTGTATCCAACTATGATCGTGGTAATATGGCCTTCCTTCCCTGAAAAGGTCATGTAAGACCATTGAGCGAGGCCCGTGTTGTCTGTCTCGGGCAGCTCCGGGCCGAGAAGGCTGGCTATCTCTCCATAGGCGACCATTCCTGTCCCACCTTCCATTCGTTTCGCTAGTGATTTGGCGACTGGATGTTTTAGGTTTCCGCCTGTAGCCCGGGTGAGGGTTTCTCCGCTGTTGAAGAGCTTTGCCAGGCCCTGTCTTTGGTTCTCTTTATGTGTGAAGTTCCTTTTGTGTTCGATGAAGGTGTCAATATAGCTTGCACACAGTAGGCGAGTAATTACTATAGTCTCGTAGGTTAACAACGAACTTAGTAAATTATGAGCACTAAGTTGTGTAGAGATATTGTGTGAGTCCTAAGGCTCATTCGTAGTGTCCTAAGTTTCACTGGACACGGGGAGAGGGCTCATGGCCCTCTCACTATGCAGCTGCTGCTGGCATGTGGTCGGTTCCACGTGGAACACGTGCTAAGGTAGGTAGAGGATACTTACGTATCCCCATACGGCCTACCTTATCAGCACACCCTCGCCAAACACTTGGCTTAGCAGCACGTGCTAAAAAGCGAGGAGATGTGGGCATGTGGACATAGAGTGGGCGAAGTGTCATGTGATGCCCCCCTGGATGAGCTTTGCTGGGATAATCTGCAAGATTTTCTAACCCTGGATGGTACTGGAAATTACACAATTTGTTGTTCTGATTCTCAAGTAGCCAAAAATATCGCATTTCCATGCTTCGTGATTTCTGCCGTTTGACGGTGTTGTTGACGATTCCGATTGTCGTCGAATTGTCACAATGGATGGGTGTGGGGGGTTGCAGGTGTCCTAATTCCTGCAAGGTGAGTTGCATTGTCTTGGCTTCTTTTGCGGTGAGGAAGAGTGTGCTGAGTTCAGCCTCCGCGGCGGAGGCGGCAACAAATTTGAGTATGGTGCAGAGGACTGTAATGGCGCCGTTGAGGTGTATGGGTTGATTCTGTTTGGGTATGGAGCCGAGGAAGAAAATGCCTGCTGCTCGACTTTTCGCATCTTTAACAGAGAGGTAGCTGGCGTCGGAGTGCACGTTGAGCACCATGTCGGATGCATAGTAGCAAATTGTTGCATTTGGATGTGTTGACATGTAGTCCAGGAAGTGGTTGCATCGCTTCAGGGTGTTTTCCGTTGCATGCGATTGTTGCGTTGCTAATTCGCTGAGGGCATGGGAGATAGTTGGATCCGTGGCTACAATTTGTTGAATGTGCTTGATTTGTTGACTGGATAAAGGGGGGGAATCGTCATATGCGGGAGTGCTGGTTGAATCTGGTTGCCATATTTAATGGGGTATGGTTCCCATGGGGTGTTGACTGGTTTGCTGGGAAGTGGATGATTGTATTTTGTCAATTGTTTTGTGACATAACCAGGCATTGATATGTCGAGATATTTTTCTTTGTAGTTCCAATGGAGTGTGATGCCGCAGTATAGGCTGCCTGTATGATCGACTTTGACATCATAGTGTTTCCTGATGGATTGGAGGAGATGGTCGAGGTGTTCTTGTCCAATGTACTTTATTCCGAAATCGTCGACGACCAATGTGAATTGCACCGGTCGGCTGATGTGTTTGAACAGTCCAGGTGTGTGCGGGAGTTCGAAATATCCGTCTGTTGCGAGTCGTTGTTTGAGGAGTTTGTTTGCAAGAATTCCTGCTTGTGGGAGGCCGTAGCAGCCTCGCCTGATTTCCATGTACACGTGTCCTTTGTACACTTTATCCCAAAGTTTGTATGTGTCCATGAATGCTTTGGGGATGAGGTCTGCCTTGATCTGCATGTACTCGTATCTGTCCATGGGTGTTTGCAGATACATATTTTCTATGTCTGCGCAGGCGAACCTTGCTCCGGGCGTGCTTATTGTTGAATTCCAATGGATTTTGGCTGTGGTGAGGTCAGCCGTACGAGTGGTGAGTTCACCTGGATAGTTAATAAGATTGCCGCCGACCGTGATGCGGACACGATTGGGGTCGTCTTTTTGTGGCCGGTAGTCAACGACGATGCGTGCGTATGTGACCGTTCTGTCTCTTGGGATTCTTTTGATCTCGTCATGCGTCATGAAGAAAATGGTGTTGGTACCTTGTTTGCCGTCCCAACCTTGTGCGAGTCGTCCCAGTTCGTTACACATGGCTTTCATCCAGACGTCTTGGAGCGTGGGATCATTGGCTAATTTTTCATACTTGGTTATTGTTTCTTTTGTGATGGGATGGACGACGCCGTTGCATACGTGGTCGAGTTCTGTGTCAACCATGAAAACGTGCTGTTGCTCGTCGAGTTTTGTTGGTGTGAACATGTTGTGGAAGTTTGACTGGAGGTGTGTTCTTGTCACGTGATAAAGTGCGTGTCGTGTGATATTGCACGGGGTGCCGGGGGTGTGAATGAGGAGTTTTTGTGTGGTGTTCCGGATTGCATTGGCGTCATCTTGTGTGATGTAGTTTCGGTGGGGTGTGGAGTCGCTAGGAGGTGTGGCAGTGAGCTGTTGTTGAGAGACGTCATTGGGTGTCTCGATGATCGGTGTGTTGTTTTGTGTGCGGCGTGAGTGCACGTGTCGCTGGGTTCGTAGTGTAGCAGGATCGGTGGGGTTTGCTGATGTGGACGGTGCGGTAGTTTGTGGGACACCCTCGGAGGTGGCGTTGTATGGTGCACCCTCGGAACTGGTGCAGCTTGTGTTGTGGAAGTTGATTGGTCCACGTTTGTGCTGGTCGCGAAAATGTCTGATAGTTGTCTGAGTGCTGTTGTGTGTAGCAGAGTGAGCATGAGTGGTGCTGTTGTCATTGTTTTTATTGCAGTGATGAGGTCTTGGGCTGCTAGTCTGACGGTGTCGCCAGGTTCAATGGCTGGCATTTTTGTATGTTTAGGGAAGAACTTGGCCGACCCGGAGATGCGATACCCTTTTGTTGAAGGTATGAAGAAACGGTAGTTGCGACAGTGGTTTTTTGCGGGGCCTACGTACCATGCGTCCAGGGCATGGTTTTGCCAAGTTTTTCGTGCACTGGGGTCGAGTAGGATAAGGGCTCTGGTGCCAACGGGGGCGAGTGGCGTTTTGTCGAAGTTGAATTGCCCGTCGAGGATTGCGTATGCAGAGAGTTTTGGGTTGACTCGGGATACTCGGAGCATGTTCAATGTGTCCTGTCCTTGCTCGATAAACTGGCACCACAGTTGGATGGGGCAAGTGGGGTCTAGTGTACCCATGCCGGATAGCCAGTGCTCTTTCCATGTTTGAATTGCTCGTTCTGCTGTGTTTACCTGGTGATCATCCGGATTGACTAGTTGTATGTCGGCTTTTGTTGATTTGATGTACTTCTCGACTGCCTTGCTGCACTGATTGTCCATGACGTTGAGTTTTGGTTGAAAACCTTGCTAAGTGAGGTATTCGTAGACATCTTTGAAAGCGGCGGTGAGTGCTTTGTCAGTTTGGTCTTTGAGGGCTCTGACGAGAATGGCATTGCTGCGATATTCATATGCGACGAATTGGTATTTGTTGCTGTGATAGGATGTGACAGGAAATGCGCCTGTTTGATCGGTGTAAATTGTGCCGTCATTTTGTTCTGCAATTGTGGCTCCAACACAGAGCTCGAAATCTACGTCGGCGTTTATGTTTGGGCGGAAATCCTGTTCGACGGCTTGTCTGTCCGCTTGGTGATGTTTGGTGGTTGACCTTGTGTGCTTTCGCACTCTTCGCAGATGTCCTTTTGCCGTGGCTGTTGATTCAGGCAAGTATTTTCTGACTTGTGTTGCCGTGATGGGTGGGAATCTGATGAGTTGGTTGTTTTCAATTGCTTTGCAGAATGTGTCGACCGTGGGCGAAAAAAGACATTGATGAATGTACTGAATTGTTTCCGCGAGGGTTGAGGTGTGATAGACGCTGTTGCTACTATGTGTGCTTGCCGGGCTGTCGTTGTAGATGGTGAACGGTGTGTCATGTATGGATTGTTTAATTGGGATGTACCACAGTCCGTTGTGCTTGTTTTTGTGGCTTTTCATGATGATGGTATCGTTGTGAATGATACTGCAGTCGTTGCGTGCGAAAACAACTTTGCAGCCGGCATCGCACATTTTTGCGACGGAGATGAGTGAATGGTTTTTCATTCCTGGGAGAATATAGCCCTGTTTTGCCGTCTTTGGAAGAGGGATGTCAAGTTCGCACGTGTGCGATGATCGGAGAGTTGATTGGTCGGGTAATGTGACGTTGATCGGATGGTGTGTTGTTGCTTTCTTTGTCACGTTTGCCGTTGGTGTGAAATAATTGTCAGAGGCGCCGGAGTTGACTATGGCATAATTGTTGTTGTCATGCGTAGGGTTATGTGCTGTGGTGGCAGCGGGAGGTTTGATGGGTTGTACTACTACATTGTGGCAGATATTATGGGTGGGGATTGGAAGTATGGCAAGTAGTGTGTAACTCATCGTGTTATTGTTTATCACTAATTCCTTATCTTCCGCCCCTCCTTGTCACAATTGTGTTTTGTGTTTGTTCTTTTGGCAGCCATTGCACGGATTCTCCCGAATGGCATGATAGACATGGCCGGGTTTGGGGTATGGGCATGCGCCGCTGTGATGATCATCGGCGACGTCGTAGCCACAGCTCCAACAGTAGTTCCAATTTTTATGGTACTTGACGGGGTTTGTGTGCGTAGGTTTACTATAGAAGCCTTGTTGTGTGGGTGGAGCGTTGTTGGGTGGGTATGCGTGTGTAGGCCACGGAGTGGGCTGCACGGGGTTGGTTCGGTTCTGGTTGGTGTTTCGTCTGTGACCACGATACCCGCGGCCTCTACCTCCGCCGGTGCGTCCGTAGCCGTGATTACCGTAGGGTCTGTTTTGAGGTGGAGGGGGTGCATACATTTGTCCTGCTGTGTAGTGTTGGGTTGGCATGGGATGGTATGCTGTTTGCTGTGGAGGAGTTGGGTACATGTTGTATGTTGGGGTGGGCTGTCCTTGTGTTGGTGCCTGCACAGCATTCGCTAGTCCTTCCATTTTGCGTGTTAGATCTGCGATTTGTGCCTGTATGCTGTTTGCCATTTGTGCATTCATTGCGGAGAGAGTGCTAAAGGTGGCGGCATTGTGGCTGTTCGTTTCTCCGAAGTGTTGGAGGCTGGCAAAATATGCCTGATCTGTGTCCGGCGCATTGTCGTCGCTTGTCACGTTGCCTCCATAACCAACTTGGGCCGCCGTGTTGCTCGTTTCGTGCCACAGGTCATATTCTGCTTGCCAATACTCTTCGAAGTCAGTCCAGGTACGGTCATCGTCTGGGCACCGTTTCCATCCTTGATATTGGGTGGCGAAGAGGCCCGTGTCGAGGATGGCTTTTTCTCCCATTGTGACGAGTTCTTTATCCGTTTTCTGTTGGCCGACGAAGTAGGCAAAGACGGCACCGTCGCGAATTTGCTTGATTAGGAACGAGATATCATCGGTGGCGTCCCAGGCGCCTCGCATACGTTCATCATTGCGGGTGATGTCGTGAGGAGAGGGACGGCCAAACTTGGTATTGAGCCGATTGTAAAATGCTTGGAAGGTGCGGTCAGGCGTGCCAACGAACATGTTGGAGAGTTGTGAACGGAATTTTGGGTCAAGTTTTGACTTGGTGATTGAGATGAGTGCTTTATCGGTGTTGACCATTTGGTCATAGTGTTCTTTGTTCTTTTGCCACTGTATGGAGATAACAGCATTTTCTTGTTGTGTTCCATTTCCATTGTAGGGTGGAATGAGTGGTGGCTGGATGGGGGCGACAATGTTTTTGCCCGTGAGCGAAGCGTAGAGTGCCTGTGGGAATACTAACCAGGACATCTCGAAGTTGGAGTAGTCGCAATCGATGTTGCGACAACCATTGGCAAGTTGGTTTACGAGTTTGACGAGTTTGTGACAGTCAGGGCGGCCGTCAAGAGTGTCAATGCCTTCAGTTTCGATGATGTCAACGAGGGATACGACATCTGGAGCTTTATAGATGGAAGAAGCCATGATGTGGTTGGTGCCAGCGCTTTGGTGACGAAAAGATGTGTTTTAGGTGCAAAAGGTAACACGGGACGGTTACCGTGATTGGATGTTACTAAGTTCTGTCAATATAGCTTGCACACAGTAGGCGAGTAATTACTATAGTCTCGTAGGTTAACAACGAACTTAGTAAATTATGAGCACTAAGTTGTGTAGAGATATTGTGTGAGTCCTAAGGCTCATTCGTAGTGTCCTAAGTTTCACTGGACACGGGGAGAGGGCTCATGGCCCTCTCACTATGCAGCTGCTGCTGGCATGTGGTCGGTTCCACGTGGAACACGTGCTAAGGTAGGTAGAGGATACTTACGTATCCCCATACGGCCTACCTTATCAGCAGAAGGCAAACACGTCCACCTCCATGTTGTCAAGGATCCCCATCCTTTTCTGGAGTTTTAAGTTATTGGAAAGGTTGGTGGAGATGCCATTGAGGTTTTCATAGAAAATCGGTGTGATTCCATCACCCTTAGGTCCTGGGGTGATTCTGATTGGTTGGAGAAGAGTTTGATTCTCTGATAGAAAGCGTGCTACGTTTTCCTCGTCTTGGAATGGTTGGAGTGCTCTTTCCTGGGAAGGGCGGGGACGGGGCGGAGTGTTACTTTGTACAGATTGGATTAAGACTGCATCGTGTTGATTGGGGGTTAAATGTCTGGTGGTGAAGCGAAGTGCCTGTCTTTCTAAAGCGTTGAGTGTTGCTGAATGTGAGAGGAGGTTTAGTCGTCCTCTTTGTTGAAGAGTGTGTGTTGCCCCTGACTCTTCGAGCACTGTGATAGCTCTTCCTGTACATTTTTTTACTTAAATTGTGTGCTCTGTGCTGAGACCTCCTACCGCTGGAGGGTTTGAACTGGCTGACGTGAGGACTATCCTGAAGTTCCGGATAGATTGTCAATGGGATCGGCAGCACTAGCCGTGGATGCATTGGAGGATAGTTCCTCTATGCTTTGGTCCGAATCCGCACTTTCTTGATCCACCCGTACTCCAATACTTGGGGGCGTGTTTCCCGACCGTTTGCTGCCACGGCCCTTGTCAGATACGACACTACTCTCTGAGTAGTTGGTCCTGGTTTTGTCGTTGCATTCGTTGTCTTTTGATATGCAAACTCGCTTGGAGGACTCTTGTGAATGTTCTCTGCTTGCGTTGTCATTAGACTCATGCATCGTTTTGACAGATTGTGTGCCATCTAAATTGAAGAGAGCGTGAGGGGAAGCGTATGAATGCTTGCCGTGACTTTTTTGTGTTTCATATTGTACCACTACGTCTCTCCACCATCCCTGCTCCTCCAGGTCCATGGCGGCTCAGTTATCAGCCAATTTGGAGTACGTCATGAGAGTTTGAGTTTCTGAGTCCCATTCGCATTGGGAAGCTTCATGGCTGAGCTGTGGATCAACAAAAGTTTTTAGGAACTCCTGGATGAATGAGGAATCGACCTTTTGGTCGGAGACAATTTGCTTGGGGAGCCATGTGATCAGGTTTTTGCCTTCTGGGATGTTGGGGTAGACTAGCGAGACGGAGCCGAGGGGTACTTGTTGGTGGACCTTGACAATCAGTGAAGAGGCGTCCTGGAATTTAAAGAGGGAAGTGAGGCATTGTCGTCCTGCAAACGTTGGAATAGTGGATCCGTCTGGTTTCTTGGCTTGGATGACATCGTTGAGGTCAAGGAAACCATTTACATCTATGCTAGTCATGCTAGCGTTGTAATTCATAGTTTCGACCGCGAACTCGGCCGCTCTTCAATGTGTCTCCCATGGGGACTGCCAGTCTACACCTTCCATCAGGTGTGCATGAGAACCCCACCACTGGTTGTACAGGCCGCTCTTCTTGGCGTACTTGACTAGGTGCGAAACTAGTTCCTGGTCGTTCTTATCAATTTTCAAGTGTAGAACCCTTCTGCAGGTCTGTATGTTTGAAGGAAGTCTTGACCTGTGCATTGGTTCTGAGTGTTTTGGTATTCATGGGACATTAGTTCGGAGGCTGCATAAACGAAGTGGTTTGTATCCCCAATTAATAGGAAGGTCATGTTCGATGAAGTAGTCTTTGTCGTTCATTTTCTTTTGGGCAAGTTTGAAGATATTGCGCTGTTTGACAATCAGGGTCTGACGATGGGTAAGAGCATACACAAAGTAAATCGCGTAGGGAGTGATGGTTTTGACAGCCTGTAGCTCTTTTATCTTCATTTGGTTGCCAAAACGGGCCCATTCATACGAAATCTGATTGACTAGGAGAGCAGGGTCTTTGTCACATGATATAGATATCACCCCGTATGCGAGGGCCGAGCGTCTGGTGGAATTTGGGGTGAAAGCTTGTGTTTCTTGAGAGGCCTTTCCATTGGTTTGAAAGGAGCGAGGGTTTAGGCCCTTAATGTAGTTGCTAAGGGCTGTCATGTTAGTGGGGACTTGGGACGAGGATTGGCCACCTAGTGGCAGATCTTCTGAGTCCTCTTCTGTAGGGTTGATAATAGCAAACTTGTTGGCAATTTTCAGGTTAATGAGAAGTTGCTGTATTGCAAAGGCTGTTTTCTTGCCATTATTGCCATCAAATTGCGCTAGGCTATCTTTGGCAAAATTGATGGAGATCTCTATCAGTACCTTGCGATGTTTGTGAACGCGTGGAAGCTGAGGAGGTGATTTGTCGTTCAGTTTGGAGGAGCTCAAGGAGTACTTGCTGGGCTTCAGGACAGAAGCCAGGGCGGGCAATTTTAGAATGTTTCTTTGTATTTTTCTTTTGGGTGGAAGGTTGTGCAATTATCCAGGGAGGAGGGTTTGGACTTCTTTTTTTTGCGGGAGAGTTCAATGGGGACTGATCCTTGTCTTCGTCTTGAGTGGGGTTGTCAGAGAGGAGGAGAGGATTATTGATCCCTTTAAGGATCTTGTTGATGTTGGAGGTATCGTCTTGAGAGAGGGGTGGGGGTGGAGGTGAGTGCGAGGCGTCCATTGGGTCAGGAGGATCAGTGTGATGTACATCCATCGGAGTGCGAAGTTCGGGGCTTGGTTGTACAGGGGTCGGGGAGGTTTGCTTGGGAGGGTTGTCGTGTTTTAGGAGGTGGTTGTTGGGAGCGGGAGGAAGTTGGCATGTTGATAAGGAAGTTGGGTGGGAGCGGGTTTAGCAAAAGTTTGTGTCTCAAGTGAACAGTTGCTAGAAGGAAGTTCGGTTTTGGAGGAGGACGATGATGGTGGTGGGCATGACACCGTGTCACCATTGAGAGCGTGGGGTCCAAAGGAGTTCGGTCTGTCGGTGGTCGCGAGGAACGAGTGATGGAAAGCTGAGTTGAGGAAGGCTTGCGTAGACTTAATATGGAGGCTGCACACTCGTAAAGATGTGAAAGGCGGGAATTGATAGATGTCACTGGGGGTGTCAGTAAGGAGGTATGGTTTGGAGGCGTGATGTGGGGTTTTGGCATCATCGGAGCCGTTGTGGTGGATGCAGTGATCTCAGCTGGGCGTGTACTAGTCCAAAAATCGGGAGCGGTGCACCCTCCATCATACGGCTTTCACCACGATGATGTATGCCTATCACAGATAGGCGACGGTTTCATCGTCCATATCCCAATACTTTTGAAAAGGGTGACATTTTGTCACCCTTTATGTAGAATCTGTACCACAGCGTACGTGTTCTCAACAGGGTGACACGTAAGTCACCCTTTGTGGACGAATCCTATGTAGCGACGAGCTCTGTCCACTCCCGCAAAAAGTGATATCTCTGGGCGAGGTAGTACGGTGTGTGCCATCAAATTAATTCCAATCTCGCTTTGGATACTTACAGATACATAAGCACGATACAGACAATGGAAGCAATTACAAAAGGGTGACAAAAAGTCACCCTTTTGAAATGGCCAATTAGCAGTGGGAAGGGGGGTGACTTTTTGTCACCCTTTAAAAGTATTGGAATATGGCTTTCACCACGATGACGTACACCTATCACAGATAGGCGACGGTTTCATCGTGGTGAAACATGTAGACCTTCACTATCTACCTATTTGTTAGATAGTGATGTACTACATGTCATAGGTAGAGCCGTATGGAGGGTGATGAGGAGAAATTTTGGGAAGGTCGGGGGCTGTCGGGGGGATGTTCATGTTCGTCGAGGCGATTTCGGTGGCGGAAATGGTGGAATTAAAAAATTCCTTTGTAGAGTTTTAGTCTAATTTACGTATGCATGTAGGAGATACTGACTTGTGCCTGACTAATCTAATCGAAAAGTGATATGGACCCTTCACCGAAACATACCATTGACGAGGACTTGGAAAGCACCGCCGGCAAACCCAAGAAAAAACGCGGCCGTCCCATCAAGGCCCACAATGTCGCCGACACTGCCGAGCAACCCCGGGAAACCATCCAACGATCCAAAGTAAAGAAACGAGAGGTTCTCCAATTAGGCAAACCCCTCACCGGTAAAATTCGTCACTGCATGTGCCGCCAACCGAACAAATGTCGTGAAATCATGACACGATGGTGCCGAATCAAGGAGGACAACGGTCGCGTGGGATATTTGAACTTGCCCTTGGAGGTGACGAAAGCCAAGGACACATTGAATGCACGGCATGTGATTGCATTTCGTCGGGGGGTGATGAGATATTTGTATGGCGAGGACGCGACCGATGTCGCTGTGGATACGAGTGGCAGCTTGCCACCGTTGCCTGGAGAAGAGAACGAGGATGATTTGGACCAAGAATCCTTGACACAAGACGAAGACATTGACAAATTTACCAAACATTGTTTACCAAAGGACAAACGCATTGCCTTCTGCCACTTCCATCCGAAAGTTGTCACGCTTTTATTAAAAGAAAAGGAGCAATGCATGTTCAAACGATATAAATGGAGAATACCAATCGCTCTCGGTGAAGAAATTGGCCTCCTACCACAAGATATTTGCCCTGATCCCGATGCGAACGGTGAACCATCCTATTTTGCCTTGCCCAATTACTCCCTTGAGTCGGCCGTGGCGGACGTAGCAAAGGCCGAACAAAGCTATGCGGACCGACTTGATGTCTTTAAGATATCTCACACAAGGCTTGCGGAACGGATTGCAGCCCATCCCTCAAAATATGCCATGGAAATAGTAGATCTGCGTGAACAAAACACTCTTTTAACTTCACAAGTACAAGAATTGAAATCGAAGCTCAAAACGGAACAGGCTCTGCGAATGAAGGCAGAGATTAAGATTCAAGCCATGGAAAATCGGTTGAGCAAAACAAAGCATCGTCTGCAGAAAGTTGTTGAGACAAAGAAGCATGCTGTACCAAGGGGAAGACCCCCAAAATTGAATACAGCGGAGCCAAATCCCTCCGAACAGCAATTTATGACACAACAATTTATGGACCAACCACTGCCTCCACCTTTTGATATGGAGAACACTATACCTATTCTTCCTGAATGGGCTATTCCTCCCAATAACAACGCCATTGATCCGCCGTTACCACAACTGCAAGGATATAACCACATTAGTCAATACAATCCAACTATGCTTACCACTCATGATGAAAAATGGGAGTTTCGATTTCAGCAACTGTTAGAATATCATGCACAGTTCGGAAATTGTAATGTCCCTAGAAAGTGGGAAGTGAATAAGTCTCTCGGGAAGTGGGTGAGTGCATGTAGTAGTTGTTTCTTCAACACGTGAATGATCTATGCCTCATAGTAGAACTCGTTGAATGACAGGTAGATAATCAACGTGTGATGCACAGTCAGGGGAGGTTGGCGCAGAACCGGTTTGAACGCTTGAATGAAATAGGATTTTATTGGGGCAAGAGTATTGACTAAGTCATGGATTTTATGTTATTTTTGTTTGTTCATTTCAAGCACTTTATAGATCAAATATCATAAGCAGCAACATTTGTGATCCCAGGCAGTTCTTCTCCTTTTTCATCCTCTTTCCTGAATCTCATTAGTCACTGAAACTGAGTTGACATCGACAACTTCCATCATTAAAACTGTCCGTGGATAAAAATATACGAAGGGCACGAATCTTGATCGTTGTTTCAATGAAATGATAAATTATCTTAAAACATTGGGTTCTATTTATACCTACTTGATGCTTCAAACATTGGCATGGCGGTCAAACAAACTCTCAGAATATTCCCGCCATTCTTTCAAAAACGCAGGATGGATCAGATCTGCAAATAACACTTCATGTCAATCGAGTTTTTGATCAACTTTTCCAGCGAGAACACACAAGTGCATCTGTTCCGTAGATTTCAGTGGATACATTCACAGAGTAATTCAGGTCATTGCAAGTAGTTATTTTCGCATTCGAGATGAGCTAGAAGACGTGCAATTGGGTAGTGGTAGCAATAATGTTACTTCATCTTCTTTTTTGTTGTCAATGACGCTATGTCCTGAAATTATTTCATCACGAACAACCCTGCGGCTATATTTATCTCTTTTGTATTACGGCATTCCTTGATGCTGGCACAGATCGAATGTGACAGGACTTTCTAAAGAAATTAATACATCATATGGACCTTTTTTCGGAGACCACGTGTGTAACACTGTGGGTCGTCCAGCCAATCTCAAAAATCATATCTCAAATAAAATCATCGATTGTACAGACATGACACAAATTATTGTTGATGTTCAGAATCAAGTTCAGCGGATTCCTCATCCTCCCTTTTCTTCCAAGGATGGTCAAATACCTGCCTTGCCTCGATATCAAATCCAACTATTGTATGGTTGACACAGAGAAACAAAGCAAAGATGTCATATATAAAGTTTCGAACACCAACGGACGTGTTGCACTCATAACTCACTCCCTAGCAATCTTGCCTTGTGGATGTCATTCACCCAAGGCTCGTTCATTCGAATTCTAGATATGGCGAGACATGAGGCCATTCCTTCAATAATTAACAACTTGTGACGAAAAAAAGAATGTCACTCACCCATCTCGCATTCGCTTCGCCCAACGACCAAGATTATCATGTTCTGCGTAAAAGACAGGAACTCGAGTGTGTCCAAATTCTTTTATGAATTCTTGGAGTTGCTTGAACCGAGTTTCAAAATCAAGTATCTTGCCAGCAAAGTTGAACCCGATGGATGCCCTGAGCAGGAAGAAAGGGAGATTATTGATATTCGTTAGCATGGGGTGTGTGATGGACATGACCAAGAGCAGAGGGGAAACCCAATACGTGAGAACATACAGTTTCTTGATTTGCTCGTCGGTTATCTCGAAAGTGCGTCCATGAATCAGGCCTTTCATTCTCTTTTTGTATTTTATCCTGGCGTGAAAGACGGGTTATTTTCATTCCAAAAGAGGAACAAACCAATCCATTAGAACACATTTGGCACAAGGTTGACAACACACCGGCAATAGAATGCATGACAACACACGATATACCTTTGCAGCCCAACCCAACCAGCCAACTTGTTATACGGATAACCCTGTTCCCTCTTCTCCTTCACGTCAGAATGTCCAAACATCTCCTTGAATGCTACGAGCTCATGGAATTTCTCCTCCCATGCTTTCTCTGCCTTTAATTTTGTTGCGTTTTCGTTGATCAAGTCTCACCGCTTTGAAATCGCCGCTGGTATCAAATCCAATTTCTTCCAGTTTTTCCAATCTTTCTGGAGTGAGTGGGGTAGTGGTGTCGCCCTGCCGGATTAGTTTGCAGTAGATTCGCTGTTTGTATGCCCTGTGACGAATAAGGTGTCAATATAGTAGCCAAATGAATATCAAATCGCGGTAAAAATCGAATCTGTGCATTCTAACGTTGGTCGATTCTTACCACTTTGAAAGAAGGTCATTAATGTGCCTTGGAACAACCGTACTAACGCAGATGCAAAAAAAAGCGTGAAATGAAATGATATCCGCACGGAAGAACACACACATACGAAACAAAGACTGCTACACTCACGTTCCATGAATCTCCTGAAATTCCTTCAACTCCTCAAACCTTTGATCCCAAAGCCTATCACTCCTCACCCCACGTTTCATCTCCGCCTCCACGGCATTGCCACCCCGCGAGGTCGTGGCAGCCTCCTTCCCAAATCCCACTGCATAGAGCTTTTGAATCCTATCCAAGGACAGGGAATGCTTCACACCAATTCTCTGCATATCGTTCCATTGAGACATTTGACGACTCACCCAATCATGGAGGGGTCTATTGGTGGATGGGACGTGTACGTGTCCATGTTCTTTGTGGAAGGATTGGAGTTGTGTATACATGTCGTTCCATTTACTTACGAGACGGGGTGGAAGGTGTGTTGTGGATGGATAAAATACGAGATTGGGGGGAAGTGGTGGGGGACGACGAATGTTATTCTTGTGGATGTTTTTGGAATTGGTTGGATTCTTTGTTTCTTGGGATGCGACATCGTCGTTACCCTTTTCTTTTGAATTCTTCGTCGTTGTCTTCTTCTTCTTCTTCTTTCCCGCTCCATCATCATCATCATTGTCCTTGTCATCTCTCCTCCCCACCTCCATCTCCCCCCTCACACCAAGTTTCCACCCCAAAACATACCCCCTCCGTTCCAACTCCACCGCCACACGTCGTACCAATTCACCATCCTCCAACGATCGAACACCTTTCCGAAATGCCTCGTAAACATTCCCCTTTGGTTTCTTGTTTGTAATTGGGGATTGTGACGAGGATGGTCGTGCCCTCTTCTTTTGACCTCTTCCCTCCACAACAATTACAACATGATTGCCATTCTCATCCTCCTCTACCCTCGTTGTGGTTGTCGTTGTCGTGGTTGTTGTGTTTTCACGAACCCTCCAAGGAGACGATGCCACCACATCCCACCTCACCCCCTCCCGAATCCTCTTCATCATGGAATACAATTGTCCAAATTTCACGGGAACCAATTCTCGTTGTATTAATTCTTCCATGACGATGCGTTGTTGTTGCGGTTGGGATTGAAATCGTGATAATAAGTCAATGGTTTGGAATTTGGTGTAATGCGGCGGATGGGGGGGTGGGGGGAGATTTTGTAGAAAGTGTTGCGTTTCGTCGGGGGTGTAGTGATGGGATGGATGGGGAGGTGGGGGAAGGAGGAGGGGTAGGGTGTTTGTTTCGGGCGGTAGAGCGGCATTGGTGGAATTTGGTGGGAGTTTGGATGGGGGGAGGATTCGCCAGGGGGTGTCGGGTAGGTCTGCATCATCATCGTCGTGATCGTTATTGTCACTGCTGGCGTTGTCATTGTCGTTGCTGGCGTTGTTATTGTTGTTGCTGCTCTTTTTCTTACTCTCCTGCCGTTTCTTCTTCTTCTCGGCCAACAATTGAAACAATCTCTTCTTTTGACACGGGACCAATCCACGTTGAATCATTTGATCCGCCGCAAGTGACATATGAGGCGCATTTCGTTCCAAAACGGCCACGGCCTCCGATTTGGTGTAGTACGGCGGTTGCGTCGGGGGAGGCAAGACCAGTTGTATGCGGCGAATGGTGGTGTCGTCAGGGTGGGAGATTGGATGCTGGGGTATCCTCGTGATGTCATTGACTCTGCCTCGCGTCACACTCGTCGTCTTGTTGGCAATGCCCGCCAACTTTTTCATTCGTGCCTCGACGAATTCGTCGCCCTGTAGCAATCGAAATGGAATGGAGGAGAGGGGCACGGCCTTCCAAAAGGCGGCGCGGGAAATGGCGCCGGTTTCGATTTGGTGTTGCAGCGTGGTGAGAAGCGGCGATGGCGACGACGAGTTGTCATCGTAGTTGTTGTTGTCATTGTTATTGTCGTGGAGGAGACGGCGGGCCTGTTCGTGGGTGAGGCTTTGGAGAATTGAGGGGGTGATGGGCGGATAGTCATCGTCGTCGTCGACATTGTCGGTGTCGGCCGTGGATTCGTTGTTGGTGGCGGCGTTTTCTTGGTTGTCCCTCGTGGCGGCGGTGGTAACATCTTCACTGACGTTGTCGATTTCGTCGTGGTCGTCCTCCTTCTCCTTCGTTTCGTTGCTCGGCATCGTCGTCGTCGTCGTCATCATAATGATGATGCCAGTCTCCTTCGCCGTTCGAATGGCGGCAGGGGTGAAGGTCCGGTTTGAGGTCAACCAGTGTTGCATTGACGCCTAGAGGGATACTTAAAATCACGGGGGTAAATACCAAAATTCACGTAGGAATCAGTATATATACCAACGCACCTCCGCGAGTCATAGAATAGAAAGTAGCATTAAAACAGATCCCCTCCTACCACACACTCACCCACGCCCAGACCCACCATGGCATCAACCTAGCCCCAATCCTGTTGGGTCAGGTTTTCCATACTCCACACACATGTCCCATGGAATATAGTAGCCAAGGGAGAGGGAGAGAGGAAGTTGTGGTATACATCAGGGATAGAGGAAGGTACATATGGTCAAGATTGGGGAGGGACGCTTTTTCATTTTGGTGCAGAACAAAGAAGAATCGAGTGGGAAAAAACTACTCACTCAACCGCCCACAAGTCGCAACACGGTGCCAATCTGTCCCCAATCCGGTTGGGTCAAGTCTTCCATACTCCACAAATGTCCCATGCAGTACTATAGTAGCCAAGGGAGAGGGAGAGAGAAAGCTAAGGTGTATGCCAGGGATAGAGGAAGGTACATGGGAAAATGGTTGAAATTGGGGAGGGACGCTTTTCATTTTGGTACAGAACAAAGACAAAGAAGTATCGAGTGGGAAAAAACTACTCACTCAACCGCCCCCAAGTTGCAACACGGTGCCAATCTGTCCCCAATCCAGAGAGAAAGCTGTGGTGTACGCCAGGGATAGAGGAAGGTACATGGGAAAATGGTTGACATTGGGGAGGGACGCTTTTCATTTTGGTACAGAACAAAGACAAAGAAGTATCGAGTGGGAAAAAACTACTCACTCAACCGCCCCCAAGTTGCAACACGGTGCCAATCTGTCCCCAATCCAGAGAGAAAGCTGTGGTGTACGCCAGGGATAGAGGAAGGTACATGGGAAAATGGTTGAAATTGGGGAGGGACGCTTTTTCATTTTGGTACAGAACAAAGACAAAGAAGTATCGAGTGGGAAAAAACTACTCACTCAACCGCCCCCAAGTTGCAACACGGTGCCAATCTGTCCCCAATCCAGAGAGAAAGCTGTGGTGTACGCCAGGGATAGAGGAAGGTACATGGGAAAATGGTTGAAAGTG
>JABMIG010000050.1:324515-412042 GCA_013187285.1 Cyclotella cryptica
GAGAGAAAGCTGTGGTGTACGCCAGGGATAGAGGAAGGTACATGGGAAAATGGTTGACATTGGGGAGGGACGCTTTTTCATTTTGGTGCAGAACAAAGACAAAGGAGTATCGAGTGGGAAAAAACTACTCACTCAACCGCCCCCAAGTTGCAACACGGTGCCAATCTGTCCCCAATCCAGAGAGAAAGCTGTGGTGTACGCCAGGGATAGAGGAAGGTACATGGGAAAATGGTTGACATTGGGGAGGGACGCTTTTTCATTTTGGCGCAGAACAAAGACAAAGAAGAATCGAGTGGGAAAAAACTACTCACTCAACCGCCCCCAAGTCGCAACACGGTGCCAATCTGTCCCCAATCCGGTTGGGTCAAGTCTTCCATACTCCACAAATGTCCCATGCAGTATAGTAGCCAAGGGAGAGGAAGAGAGAAAGCTGTGGTGTACGCCAGGGATAGAGGAAGGTACATGGGAAAATGGTTGAAAGTGGGGAGGGACCCTTTTTCATTTTGGTACAGAACAAAGACAAAGAAGAATCAAGTGGGAAAAAACTACTCACTCAACCACGTCCCACCATGGTCAAGATTGGGAAGGGACTTTTTTGAAACAATCAGGGATCATGCCTCCACATTAATTCCTTTGCACTGTGCTCTTACACATAGTTGCCAGGAGTGCCTCTCACAAGGTTTTTTGTTGTGTTTCATGGAGTTGACAATAGACAGAGAACTTTGCAAAAGCAACATCATTGCTTACATCTTGCATCATGTATGACCAATTTCCAAAGTCTGTCATCTCTTGTGTTGTCAAGAAGACTTAAGAGAATATTGATATGATTCCATTATGCACGAGTGTCATTTAGTGTCAGTTTGAATCGAAGGTCACTTGGAGATGGGAATGAATCAGACAGGAATTCATCAGCCTTTGAGGTAATCCCTACCTGAGGATGCAAGATATCAAGAATTGACTGCTGTGTTGGAAGGACCGTACTGAAAACATATTTTGAAACTGGAAAATATTGTGTAAGCATTTGTATTCCACTGTCAGATCCACTTAAAAGGTTAGTAATGCCCTTGATCCATATAAGTGCTTTTGTTGTAAGCCCTCAAATTTGGGAGGGTGCACTTAGGTACAGATGGTCAAATTCACTTTCTCTAAATGAGTTGACTACACACAGACAATAACTCTGAGTGATTGTACCATTGCATTGTACTATGAATGCAATGGGCCACAAAAAATCTGCTGCTCCAAACAATAGGGATTGCTCTGTAACTGCTAGTTCTGCCCTTGCACTCCACCAACTTAATATCATTCAACCTGACTAGGTTTGACTCGTGTCCTTGTTGCATATGGTTTGTGACATAGGGACTGTCTCTGACAAATCCATGTGTTACAGTCTTGTACAGTGGTAGGTTTTTGAAACAATCAGGATTCATGCCTCCCCATTAATTTCCATTCAGTTTATTCTTACACGTTGTTCCCAAGAGAGATTTTACTGTTGTGTTTCATGGAGTTGACTTTGCAAAAAAGCAACATCTTTGCATACATCTTGCATCATGTATGACCAATCTCTGAAGTCTGTCATCTCTTGTTTTGTCAGAAAGAGATAAGAGATTATTGATATGATTCCATTATGGTGAAGTGTCATTGAGTGTCAGTTTGACTGGAAGGTCTTCTGTGAAAATTCAGATTTCATCCGTATTCCTTGTCTTGGTGACCTCCTCCCTCAGTCAAATAGATTTTAGACCCTATCATTTAGTTTGTGTTGTATCCTTATTGTGGCAACATTCCTTGAGAACCACTAACTTTGTTATCACCTTTTAATGCCAAGTCCTTTGGTACTAATCTGTCTTACAAATTTTGTGGTGCTCATCAATTGAAGTTCTGGCAGAGAACAGTGAGAGGGAGGGTAAGCACATAGCAGCCAAGAACTTGACATTCTCCTGGTGGGATCTTCAATACTCACAGGTTAAAATATCACTCAGTTTGCTGTCTCATGGAATAGTAGTACTTCTTTTTGGGAAGAGCAATTTTACTCAGCTTGTCAACTGATTCCAAACAATAGACAGCCTTTCAGTGAGCTAGATAATTCCATCATGTTTATTTCTTGTCAGCAAGATCTAGCAATATGCATGAGAACTTTGACGGATTTGGTGATCCTTCGTTGACTGCTGCTGTGTATCATTGCAGGTGCAAATTGACCAATAACTTACTTTCATGCAAATTGAATTTGAAGCAAGCACGTTGAAATATTGAAATATGGTGATTCTAAATTTTAGATTGTCAAAGGTGAGTAGAGCAACTGAAGTACTCCTTGGATATTTTATGTTGACTTTCATTCCATTTGACATTTGTCCTTCAGGTACTTTGCAGGCTTCTCCATTTGGAAATGCATCTCATGATTCAACTTCACAATAAATGTGTTTGACTAACCCAAACTAATGAATACTAGTAGCAGATATAGGAGTATCATGAATACAAAGGTAAATGAGGTATCAATGGCTCTGTAACAACATCACTAAACTTTGAATGTGGTCAAGTAGAAATAACACTGCGGTGTATGGGATATGATTTTTTCACTGCAAGGAAAGTTCAACAAGTCTCACCATCACATTTCACTGCAAAGGGCCTATGTATGATGACAGACTTTCATTGATTGAATTGTTTGAAATATTTGGGGTTGTTCCTATTGTCGGAATTGATTGTAATTATCCTAAAGCATCTGGGTTTAGTCACACTGGCTGTCAGCCTGGTGATTTTTGCCAAATCACATCACCAATGTAAGTTACATTCTGGGTCATGTGTGTACAGCTGATGTCACACAACAAAATTCACAGTGGCATGGATTGTTAACAAATCTCACATCGAAAGGATAAACAGAGCAGTGAATTTTGGAATGGCCATGAATGTTTGTCATGATCTGACACCAGATATATTGACACAGGACATTGACTGGGTGTACATTTGTTTTGGGGGTGTGTAAGTAGTCTTGTTTTGGATACAGCGATTTGTGTACATGATGACTACACACTCATTCTGTTAATCAATTCATGGCAAACGACATGGACTAAGTATAGTTGAGAACAACAACTGTATTCATCTATTCGACATATATCACAGCAAAGAGTGCTATGGCATATTTTGATGCTACTGGACAAACAGAATCCAGGTCCCAAAAATTTAGATGTACACTGCCTACCATAATTTTGAAATGAAGGAAAAGCTTACGATGATCCTCAAATTCACCAGAAAAGTGGCTACATCTCAAGAACAGAACCAATACCAATGGTGGGTAACAAAATTCCACTTCAAAATAGCAAACACTTGGAATCAAATTGGACCAAAATGAGGCATTTTATGTAACTGTTGGTGTTCAGAATGTACTTACATGCTTTATTTTTGTCACACAAATTACTTGTTGTCTATCACAAAGATTGGCATGAATAATTGTATAGAGGTAATTTGCTAATGATTTGAAATCATTTCATTACAAATAAATTTAATTTCTGTTCTATATCAGCTGTTTTAATTTTCTTGTATGATTATTTTTAGCCTTAAATGGTCAATGGTTTGTCACATAAGACAACGATGTCTTGAATTTGACAGAATTTCTCGGGTATCATGTGTACCAACTACCTTATGAGATGTGTTTCTTGAATTCATCAGTGTCTTCTGCAATTAGTTATTTTCATATTCAAACTTGTCATCAATATTGCCATTTGTTATTTGCAAATCAACAGCCTTGCAAAAAAGTGATTTGGGCACTATCCCCGAAAACATTACTCTAATAACAACAAATCCGTGCATCACTGCCCTAATAGGTAATAGGTCAAAAGGGCTCGCTTTTCTACAGGGAAAGCATGTAGGAATCAGTATGAATATACCATATACCATTTAACCTTACAGTCTGTATAAAATGGGCAACGGTAATGACTGGATAGCCTCAAAGGAACAGAGGCTCCCTGAGACCAGTTGAAGCAAATCTTAAGCCTTGAATTGGACTCTTCAGTCCGTTTTGGTGACTCCTGTGCAAGTCAATACAGTCAATGTTTTATTCTAACATCTACAAATCTATGTGTTAAGGCCCTGATAATTTGTCATAGGCCAAAATATGGTATTTGTTTGTTTTAGTCAGACTGGGGCTCAGGTGGGATGAACCACAGGATAAAGGGTCACCATACTTTCTGTCAAAAAATGAAGAGTTGGTAAAAAATATTACGAGGTTGTTAGATAATGCCTACCTTCCAGCAGATATCACAACTTTCAAAATAGAATATCCCCTGTGAGACATCCTATAGTATATATTAATCCTCTTGACAAGGGATAAAGCAAAAAAATGTTGGTAGCATAGTTGTAGCGACTTCATTGGGTGCCTCTATGTGTGGAAATAGCCTATTAGATCTAGGCAAATTGTGTAATGAAGGAGAACAAAATAACCAATGTGACTGTTTTGCAATTCAGTATGTTTGTTTCCTAGAAGAAATGACAAATGGTATTTTTTGAAGCATGAAGATTTCATTTTTGCTTTGGGCACCGTTTTCTTGCCAAAAAAGCAGGGAATGTCTGGAAATGTATTTTCCCTATACTGTTTGTACGAACTCCGCGTACAATTATTTCAAAACTGAGCAAAGAGCACATAATATTAATGCCAATCTAAATATTCATTTTGAGTCCAATTGAGTCATGTTGAGTTTGATTGACTCTTAACTCAAACTGAGTCAAACTGAGTCATGTTGCTTCAAACTGACTCAATACAACTTTATTTGACTCAAAATGTCACAATAGCTAATGACCATCTATAATTCTTTTGAGGACTCATTTTGAATCAAGCCAAACCATTGATCAATGACTCAAACTGACGGTTGCAACACAGGAAGCAATTATTATCTGCACAGATCTATTACTATTCAGATTTAAGAATCATAGGTTCACCAATAAAGCTTGGTATCCCAGTGATTTCTTATTTTAGATTTAAGAATTACTTAGGGGCTCTATTCGCCTCTTTTTTGTGCACTATTTTTTCATTCTCACACATTTTCCCCCCTACTGTGCTCGTTCCCGTAGCTACCTTCACATTTCTTTTCTTTTCGCACAATTTCCCGCACAGCCGGATTTGAAAATGTTTGGGGGGATGTTCCTGATTTTTGTGACCTCCTACTTCATCCGACCACAGAATATCACATCATCCTTCCCACACTCTTCTGTGTCTGACGCTGCAAATTCAGCCTTGTTCATACACATCAATGAGATTCGCCCCCCCCCCCCTTTGATTCGTATCTTGTTAATGGCATTTATGCACTTGCCGTCATGCACTCTCCTTTTCCTTCCCTTAATTCTTGTTGCAACAGGACATCACTCCATGCTTTTTATCAGGGTCGTTTCAGTCATTCATCCATTCATGATTCTGATCACAACAGTGCTGACAATTTGTCTATCAGTGACAACAGCGATGACTCCCTATCCAGCACAGAAGACAACTTCACCAAAGGAGCAGCGTAATATCATTGGAACGTGTCCATGCGGCATATAAATCCTTTAATGCTTTTGTTGATGAAGTGAATTGTGCCCCAGAATTGAGCATTAACATGCCTTGTACTCCACAGTACTGGGATTTGTTATACAGACAATACAAGAACACGAGTGCATATGAGATTATGGCAGGGTGTGTTGGTTGTCTAGATGGGTTCTTTCAACGCACCAATAGACTGAGCATGATGCTTTTAATTACTACCTATCCCAATTGCGCATTCGAGTGGAAATGGCATTTGAACGGTTGATCAACAAGTTTAGAATTCTTAGTGGAAAGATTGGTGGAAGCATGGAGAAAGTGTCTGCCATCCTTACTGAATGTGCACGTCTAGACAATTTCGTCATAAGGGAAGATAAGTTGTTTGATTCTGTAGTAAGTTATGCATCAGCAGAAGGGAATTTGAGGCACTTGGAATCACCTCCAATACAGATGCACCGCTGGGTGTGTAATTCTGCCTATTGTTCCAGATTCGGAATTTGAGGCATTTCCTGGTATTTCTCGCATGCGTGAGGAGCTAGTCAAATTTATTTGTGAACGGGACATTTGGAGGCCATGGCACAATATTTTGCATCAAAGGCAGGAACAATTGGAGACAATGGTAGTCTTGCCTATAGGTGTAGTCAACAAAAGAGAATATGTCAGTCCATATTAATTATCAACAGAGAATTTATCTATCCATTTCAATTGCTAATTTATAACTATATTAAATGTTAACATGTAACAATAATTTGAGACACACTATTCAGAAAGAGAGTCATCTGAGCTCTCTGGAGAATCATACTGTATTTCCTCTTTCAACTTAGTATATTGTTCCAAGTAGAGTACCGTCTTTGGTGATGCACTTGGGCTTTGAAGTAGCAGATGATTTCTTTGTTCATGCAGCCTTGACTAGATGCTTTTACCCGGTACAGTTGATCTTGTTCGCCACATTTTTTCCAAGATCAGCTGCCTTGCAAAGACCTTGTGCAAGTGGGATGTTGCTGGCTGTGATGAAGGCAGTCTTGATGTAGCCCTTAAGTTAAGACCATTTCCTCATGCCCAAAGTTTCCACATCGTCACCCTCTTTGTTGAGCACAACATCCTTAAGTGTGAGCTTATTTGTCCATTTGATGAGGCACTGTTTTTCTTGTCCATGAGGGGGCTTTGATGGTAGGGGGATGAGAATGAGGACACAAATGGGGGGGGCGAAGCACGAGAATTGAATCCAACACTGGTGATGGACAATTAGTTGATCGTTTGACAAGCAAGGGGGGAACGTACTCCAGGAGGAGTTCTATCCAGACCTATGTTGCCAGCAAAGCGATCATTGAAACCAAGTGGCCGGGGAGTGGTTGCAAATTGCAATGCCCTGATGTAACATAAATACCATATAACCCTCATTATAAGAACTAATTCATTATAAGAACTTCGCGCAGATTCTTAGGACATTTGTGTTTTTAACCTATTAAAACACAAACTATTAATCTAATTATTTCTCCGTTAGATTCTCCAAGTCAACAGCAATACACACACATGTGTGGCTCCCCAGAACTCCGTCCGGACGCAAAGTTACAAGGAATCATGTGAAAACACACATGACACATCAATCACATCACTGGTCGGCGTACTATTTGTACGTACAAAAAATGTACAAATATCATGGCTCCGCAAACCGATGGTGCTCCCTCTCCCCCCTCTCCCTCCTCCCAGACACCGCATTGTTATTGTCGGCTTCTTGTCAGACAACAACAGGTGGTCTTGTGCATTGCATCCGTTTGGCTGTGGCAACATTGTGGTGTTGCAACGCGACGATGGTGGAGTGGGAATGCTTTTGCATGTGTGTATGCTTGTTCGAGACATATTGGCCTGCTTTGCGTTGAATCCCGGCAGATCTTTAAAAGGTGGGCGATGGGTGGGGAGCTTGGACCGTTCCAAAAATGGTGGGTAAGCAGATTGGCCCAATTGCTATTGTATTGTAGTAGGATGTAAAAAATAAAATAAAGTAACAGATACTTTCCACACCTCCCGTGTTAAAAACACTAACACACCTTGCATTATAGGAACAATTAGGTATCATTTGGACACTTGCCCGCTCTTATAATGAGGGTTATACGGTAGTTCGTGGGAAGGGGAAATATAAAAGTAGGGAGTTTGAGAGGGTGTACAGGAAGGCGCGCGGAGTCCTGTCCATAGCCCAAAATACTGTTGTCGCGTTCAGCAATACAGTATGGTTCCCATGGTGCTAGCATCAATCTGAAGATAGGGAATTGCTCAGGGCGTTATGGGCTATCCAATGCGTCATTGTATAATGGAGGGTAACAATATTTGTGACCGGAAAAAATTGGGACCTCGGAGATTGAGCGCAAATAGTCCGCCTTACTTGCAAAAATGAGAAAAAATGCCAAATCATACTTCCTTTGGTTCAAAAAACTGATTTTGCTGGTTCTTCAGGTAGATTGACTAAGTTTGCAGCCTACACGTAGCCATCATGGTTCAGTCACAAAGTCACCTTCCAAAATCTGCACCAAAAATGCAAAAGGTAAAAATGAGTCAACTAATTTAGAGCATACCAGTATCTGACTTTTTCCGTGTTGATTCTACAAACATTGTATTGCATGGGATTGCTCCTCAGACTTCAGACTTTGGTCCTAGCTTTATTTTATCAAGTCAATTGATGTCAAACACCAGTTTTGCACACAAGGGATGTCATTGCATTTGGGGTGGTTGCCTTTTGTGTGAAAATTATGAAGTTCACACTGATTTGAATATATGCACAACTACTGCATATGTTAGATCCTATGGATTCTCAAGGGTATCTGCACCATCTGTCTGTCACCAACTATCCTTCTTGATGAGAACCACTCAATTATGACCAAAAAATAATTGGTGAGACTTGTGACAAGCAAATTGTTTTTATATTACCACATACTTCCATGTTACCAAGAGTCCAAGCAAGTCACCTTCTAAGATCCCAAACAAATCACTTACTAACAGCCCAAGCAACTCGCCTACCAAAAGTTTCACTGCTTCGCCAACAGCTAATCCAACTATACCTGGCTATTCTAGTGCTAATACAATAAGAATAGAGTGAACTAGCAGATAGCACTGAGCTCCAAGTTCATTCCACTTGTACACACATTTCATTACAAGGGATTTTTCTTTGTCTTCTGACTTTCTTCCCAACTGCATTGCATCAAAAGCAAGTGATGAAGTGACTCCAATTTTTTCAAACACAAGAGATGTCAGCATCTTCTTGGAGGTTGACTTGGGCCAACATTTGATATCGATGATGTAATGATTGCTAATAGGTACCATACTTCAGATCCAATGGACCTTACAGAATGTCTGCTCTGCTTTTCTGGACTAGTATTAACCTTACCCTTCTTGATGGGAACCATTCAGTCATGGTCAGAAAACAATTGGTAATACTTATCACATATTGATTGTTTTGGTATATTTTCCATAGTGTTTCCATGTGACCAAAAATCGCACAGGTCATTGATAAATAGTCCAAGCAACTGTTCAATAAGAAGCCCCACTGCTTCTCCAACTGCTTGTTCAACAGTACCTGGCCTTTCTAGTGCCAGACAGTAAGAAAAGAGTTCATTATTGAAGAGGAATGGAGCTCTTTGAATTATTCCAAGTTCATTCTACTGGTGCAAAATAGAGTTGCAAGGTATTGCCACTCTGTCTTCTGACTTTGGCCCTCGCTTTATTGCATCAAATGCAAGTTGTGGAAGTATCTCCATGTTTACATATGAAAACACAAGAGATGCCAATGCCTTGTGAAGGTTGGCTTGACTGATTTTTTGATGTTGATTATGAAGTGATAGTTACAGAAGCCTTGGATCAGACCCTACTGATCCTAACAAGTGTCTGTGCCACCTATCTGATGCCAATGTCACTCTACTTAGTGGTAAGAATTCCATTGTTAGTGCCCAAACATTGATGGTACATGCAGTCAGCATTGTTTTGGCATGCCATTTGACTGCTTGTAAGAAGACATGCTTTTAGAAATGATGACAATCCTTTCTTGTAAGTATTTCATCCAATTAGCAGAAAAGCTTTTGAGATATTCAGAGTGTTATATTGGCTTTTTCATCTGAGGTTATTCATTGATTCCACAAATGAGGCTGTGGGAATATCCAAAAATAGCTCAAGTTTTATGATGCATGGTATTTTTTTCTAGAAGTTATGATGACGTTATTTTTTCTATTTAGTAGCTTTGCATCTTTATGGTAGTTGCTTTGCAGTAAATATAAATTGTCTATGTATCTGAATTTAAATAATTTATAGTAATCTGCGTTCACTTTTGTCCCCCACTTTGGAGCGGGGAGACATGTTTGTTTAAAATGGGAGAGAGAGGCATGACATTCGTGTCAGAGTCACCTACATGCGAGAGCCGGTTTGTGTGCCGTGTGCGACTGGATGACCGTTGGTCCTTTTAATCCCGTATATAGTTTATTTCTCGCAGATAAGCTTATTTTGCGCAGATAGCTCGTTTCTCGCAGATAGCACTATAAATAGTGCTATCTGCGAGGATAGCCTTATTTGCGAGAGCATACTATTCCTACGTGAAAAAATAGGCTTATCTGCAAGGATTCTCTTATTTGCGAGCTCGCAAATAAGCCTATCCTTGCAAATAAGCTTATCCTCGCAAATAAGCCTATCCTCGCAAAAAATAAGCTTCTTCTCACTGACGTAAGTAATAGTCACAGTGTGACTGAAAAACACATCGCAGTGCGTTTTATTGTGTATTGTACCATGTATGACTACCAGTGACCGGCACTTGACTGGCACTCGTTTCACTGCCAACCACTCTCTCTCCTCTACACTTTTAACCCAGACGTGCAGGTATACTTATATATATGTAATATGGTACTACCTACTATGATGTAAGAAAAAATATGTTTGTTTGTTATTGTTTTTCAAGACTCATGGAGGTGTGTAACTTTGACTTAAGTAGTACTACCATACTGTTAACATGTCACTTATGATTTTCCTACAGCCTCAATAAACCTCACCAAGTCCATTTCATATATGTGGGATTAGATCATCACAGTATGTGTTAGTGGCCATATGACAACCCCTCCATCTATAGAGTCCACTTTTCAGTCTACAGACATCCCTCACTTCTATAGACTGTACTGCCGTTCATGAGAAACCATGTGCGGACCCATAGTGGTCCATAGACCCTATCATGAGTGTCTACAGACTGTCTTCAGGGGTCTATAGACAATTTATTGGGGTCTATCTTCCATTAAAGGGGACCAACAGACAGATGGTCGGGGTTAATTGACTAAGCTATATTTTCGCTGAGAGGGGTCTCTTTACTACAGTGCTCATATCTCTAGACTAGCTCTAAATCACATTACATTAGTGCAAAGCAGGTGTGAATGACAGAATGAAAAGATCTTTTGAACCTAAGCACAAACGGTGTCGCTTCTGCGCTGATAATGTATATTTCATGTTTTAAGTTCTGATTCTTATCTATCTAAAATCATGATCCGGGTGTTTTCAGACATGGGAGTTTCCTGCCAAATGTATTTTAGATTGGGGGTCTAGAGAATAGTTTAAAGGTTGGACTAGAGTCTAGAGAAGGGGGTCTTGGGGAGGGGGTGTACAAATGGCTACTAACTATACATCCTTTTAGTTTGAACTTTCTTGCAGAAGTCACAAACAAATAATGAATCTGAAATCTCAAATTGGATACGTGTAATAAAACACACGGGAGCCTGCTGTGGAGAAGGCATCCAATGACCATGCTAAAATATTTTATTATTTGATTCTTTTCTATAAATTGTTAGAAAGCAATTAGCTCATAATTACACATTGGTGTCGAGCAAAATAATTCCACCTCTGATAATGAGTAACCCTGAATATCAAATGAAAATATCCACAACCCAATCTGCCTAACTGATACTTGAGCTACCGCCGAACTGTAGAACGGTCAATTTCTTCTCCAAGGTTGACCTAGATTTTATCATGGATAGTACCTCATTGGCTGATAGAGCACGTGTATCACAGTCATCAACTGCAATTATCAAATCTCCCTTGCCTAAGTGACCATTGAATTGTTCTTCAACACTATTGATCATTGGACCATCAATGGTGGACACAATTTCAATCTTGAAGTCCCCTGGAGGAAGATAAACATCTCTGCACACTATACTCATTTGCTGGAAAGCCTGCTTTGATGAAATTGTAGTAGCGTCCTCTTCGTTGCTGCTGGTGCTTCTTGGAGAAAATGAATCACACTGGTAAGAATATGAATCAACCCCTTGAATATCACTTCCTTTTAGTGTCAGCTCTACTGCCTCTCTGACTTTAGCAGCATCATTTTCATCATTGATTTTCTTTTCTAACCACATCAGATCAGAGATGAAACGATTAAGCGACGATCCTGTATCCTTACTACCTAGTGACAATTTGAAACCCCAGGAACTGAATCTAGTATTTCATGTTTAGCCGCGGCCTTTGATTCTGAATTGTCATCTAAAACATCGTCGACAGTCCCAATGTGGCTCCAGTCATATGGAGAGCTTGTGGCTGAATAGTCAACTGATGAGTCTAAATCATTATAGATTGTCTCTGCATCAATTTTATCACCACAAGTTTTTAGTGCTCTCAAATCAACATCATGGTACTTTGCACTTGGAAATGATCCATCAAGACTTCTTCGCACTGGAAACCCACCATCATTGAATCTATTTTCAGTTGACAAATCATCAGAATCCGATTCTTCTCTACGGGCTGTGGATACTGATGTAGCTCCGAGTGAGAAACGAGCTACATCTCTTTGTGATGAAGCTGCAGCCCAAGTCTTTGGAACTACGGACTCATTATTCCTTTCAAGAGTTCGTGTTCCAATACTATTCAGCTCAGCCGCAGATTGCAGAGATTTCCTTGCATCATAAGGAGTATACCAGGTTGCGACTACATCTTCATGGCTTCTTGATCCACCAACTACCTCTACATGAGCTCCAAGGTTAAAGCTGTCAGCAGCATCACTTGTTTCTCGGGTTCGATTTGTCCTTTTGGAATCAACTGTTGGGTAATCGTTCCAGTCTGTGACTGACGATATGATTGTAGATACTTCGTTATCATTGAGGTCAAACCCTGATTCATTCTCATTATGACAACTCTTTCCAAAACTGGCCTGAGCCGATTCAACATCAATCTCAACAGGAAGGATGTGTGAAGAACTTTGTGGGGAGTTTTGAACATGAACGACTTCCTCGTCATGTTTATCATCTACTGAGGGTCTACTCCTTGTGGCAAAAACAAAAAATAACATGGAAAGAGCTGCAACGCCACATATTGATACAATGATAACTGATGTTCTTGCTCCTTGCGGCACTGCCTCAACCGGCTCGACTAAACTGTCCGGAGTTCTTGTTAATTCTTCTTTCCATGCATTTGGTGATGATGATGGTGTAGATCCCTTGGACGAGGACTCGACTAGAACAAAAATTACATCACGAAGTTCGAACTGGCCAGCACTTGTAATATTTGATACAAGGTACTTATTGTATTCCTCTCCAATGAAAAGAAGTGCATCAGTTAGTCCAACTTCAGAAGGTGCTGCTTCGTTGAATCCAACTTCACCCTCAAATGTAACTTGTGTTCCAACAACTTTTGATAATTTTCTGTATCTTATCAAGTTCTCAACTATTTTTGTCTTCTTTAGGTCAACATCTCTGACAACTGATTGAATATCTGATGCACCAAGAGACAATGTAGTGAAGCTATCTTTGTAGTAGCTTGCTAATTCAGCTGAGAGGAAATCGTGCACTGCCGACTCAACACCTTCCACTGCCTTGTCAGATAAGTCTCCTTGAGTTATAAGCAGCACATAATTGAGCTTCGGAAAGTCTAGAACCTTTAACTCTGTACTTTTTGCAGTCTCAACCAATGGTATTTGAGTTGGTTGATCAGTCTTCATCATAAGAGCTGTTTCAGAAGCTAGGCTTGGATAAGGTGAGGGCTGAGGGGTTTTCCATAGTTTGTCATTTGGGTGGAGCGTTTCTGGTACTAACGGGCGTGCTGTTGGTACAGACGCAGATGGTAAAGTAGTAGGTTTACCAATGATTGGTTGCACTGAAGGAATATAAGATTCAACAATGATTGAGGAAGGAGTAGTTGTTGCAATATGTGTGTCCGTTACAGCGGTGTCGCTTGTAGTTGCCATTGATGAAGTGGAGCTCGGAATCATAGAACGTGAAGTTTGTGGTGACACAGAAGGAAGAGCAGTGGCCTTGGGTGCCAACGATATGGAAGGAGTGAAAGGTTGAATTTCAGTTGGCATTCAAGTCAAGCTTAATCGAGAAGACTACGGCAGCCACAACAGTGTCTTTCTGACTTACCAAAGTGGGCAATGAAGGACTCAGAGAAAGTATTTTTGAAGGAGACTTCAACAATAGTTCACAATGAAGAAAAATAAGTATCAGTGCGGGGCAATTTGCAAGTAATGGAGTCCAAGTTCAGAAAAGCTATTACCTCTGTAGGGGAATCGGATGGAACAGCAGTGCTAGGAGCCTCTGTGGTTGCACTCACACTCGGAGACATGGTAGGACTCGAAGAGCTTGGCACATATGATGGCATATCAGAAAGGGCAATAGAGGGGAATCCAGAGTTCACATGTGATGGCACTTCAGAGGATTTCGATGATGGTACATCTGAGACACCATTCGATGGGATAGTGGAAGGTGACATACTAGGTGTAAGAGTAAAAGGAGATGCGGTTGGGAATCTTGTTGGAACCATGGTTGAAGTCTGTAAGAGAAGGGATGTGAGTGATCAATATCTCAGAATGCTCGTGTGATTGTTCTGCATTACTACTTACCAGTGATGGAATAGTGGAAGGAGCATTGCTTGGATATTTTGTTATTGGCTTTACAGTAGACGACACAGTCCATGGTGTCAGTGTATGACTCTGCATTGAAAAATGCATCAAAAATCATTGTTCAGCTACATCTTGCCAGAAAAGATAATTGATCGGATTGTTGCACTTACGGAAATCGTATTTGGCGTAGGACTATCGCTTGGATCATGTGTTGGTGAGAGCGAAGGAGTTTTGCTCGGCTTGGGAGTTACTGGATGGATCGTGGGAGATTTTGAAGAAACCTCAGTTGGTATCTGCGCATGACAAAAAATTGTTTAAGTTTTTCATGCAGGCAATTAGATTGACAAAAGTTACCATATGCTTACTGCAGTGGGTTTTGTCATCGGCGTCATAATGGGAATCATTGCTGTGACAAGAGCAAGTGTAGGATCCTTGGATACAAAAATTTGAAGTCTGTGAGGGTTCGTCAAGATATTGAAGCTGACATGAGATTGAATACTGGGGCCTTACAGCTGTCAGATTCGGAGTAGGACTGATACTGGGAGCATCAGTTGGTGAATCAGTAAGTTTTTTGCTTGGCTCTGAAGTGGGTGGTGCAAATGTGGGGTTGTTGGTTGGGACTTCTGTTGGCATCTTTTTTTCATAGATGTCAATGGAGAGGCATGAAGAATTAATTGGTGAATTTGCATGAAAGCACGAGTCGCCAAACCACCATAACAATAATGATCAATGATACTTACTGGCGCTGGATTCTCTGTAGGATTCTTGCTTGGAAACTTTGTTGGCTCCATGGTTGTCGGGCGATCAGTCGCTTGTGCAAGGGAGGGGCTCTGTCACACAAATTACAAGCACATGTGATGTTACAAACACAGACAATGAAAATGTGCAAAACTCTATTCCAAAACTCTATCTTTGAAGAACGCACCAATGTTGGATTCATTGTAGGATTCCTGCTCGGAAACTTGGATGGCAGCTGGGAGGTTGGCAAATCTGTCACTGGTACAAGTGTGGGGTTCTGTCACGGAAATGTGCATGCACACTTTATGTTAGAATCAAAGACAACTAACATTTTCTCAGGGCCTTACTTCCAGGGAACTCACAAGTGATGGCTGCTTTGTAGGACTCCTGCTTGGAAACTCGGTTGGCACTTGGGTAGACGGCAAAGGAGTCACAGGCGCACGGGAGGGCTTCTTTCGCAAAATGCACATGTATATCTCATATTAGCATAATTGATAACAACCAAATGAATTGTATCTAAATGACTTACCATCGTTGGATTCCATGTTGGTTTTTTAATTGGGGCCGCGGTTGGCTGTTCCGTAGTTGGTGAATCAGTTATTGGTTCAAGGGTGGGGCTCTGTCATGACAAATTCATACAAACACACACATGATGTTAGGATCTCTGAGAGTAAAAAATTGTAGAGCTCTTCTTTTGATTGAACTCACCATGGTTGGATTCTTTGTAGGTTTCTTTGTGGGTTTCTTTGTTGGTTTGTTACTTGGTGACTTCGTTGGTTGCTGGGTAGTCGGGGCATCAGTCACTGGGGAAAGTGTGGGGCTCTAACTCAAATGAATCATACATGCAACACAATGTTATGGCAGTTGAAACAACCCATTGTATGGATTTTTTCAGATTAACTCACTAATGTTGGGTTCTTTGTAGGTCTCCTACTTGGAAACTTGGTCGGCAGCTCAGTAACTGGTGCATCAGTGATTGGTGTAAGCGTGGGATTCTATCACAAAAAAGTGCATGCAAACGCGATGTTAATCATAGACTATTAACAAAAGTACAAGCACCCTAGTTTCATTGCACTCACATGTGTTGGATTCCCTGTGGGTCTCATAGTTGGAGACACGGTCGGCTGCCCAGTAGTTGGTGAATCAGTTACTGGCGCTCTAGTAGGGCTCTATCAGGATAAAAGAAAGCAAGCACACATGATGTTACTGCAATGATTGACAACAAACCATGATATTTTTGCAACAGCAACTCACCAATGTTGGATGTTTCGTAGGAATATTACTCGGAGACTTGGTCGGCTGCTTTGTCGGTGGAGCAGTGATTGGCGCAACGGTTGGACTCTATCACCACAAATTTACGGACATATGATATTAGAATCATCGACAACTACCAAGAGTCCAGAATTCGTCAACCAAATTGAACTCACCAGTGTTGGATTCGCAGTAGGATCTACAGTAGGACTGTGGGTTGGCTGCTGAGTAGTTGGTGATGCTGTGACTGGAGCAAGAGTAGGATTCTATCAAAAAGGTCCACAGAGGTTATAGAGTTGCTTCTGAGATTAGTCTTTGAGTTTGCTCTGCTCTGGTCTCTGCTAAAAACAAAAGTGTAAACTCACCAATGAAGGCACTTGAGTAGGAGTATCACTCGGGGCTTTGGTCGGCTTTGTGGTAGGTGATGTGGTGTCTATTCGTTTGATTGTGGGGTTCTAATCAAAAAGTAATAAAGTTTTTTCGGTTGGTGCATCATTGGCAACTATTGGCAATGTAGTCTGGAATCAGTTGAAGACATGAGAACACTGATGATATTTCTTACATTTGTAGGCGACAAGGTGGGCGACTGTTGCATTAAGAGAGAGGTAACACAACAGATGAGATTGACTTCATAACCTCAGAACTGGTCCTTCTCGCGTCTCAGTGATAACAACAGCACTCACCAATACAGGACTCTCCACGGGCATCTCGCTCCATAACTCGGTAGGCTCACTGCTAGGCATCATTCCATTATTGTTTGGCGGTTGCAATGGATTTCCTTCCGCATCTACCCACTCGACATTCCCACCTAATTCGTTCCTGTCGTCGTCGGCAGTAGTCGTCTGATCATCAGTACTATCAAGACACCACGTTGACATTACGCCGGAACTGAGAACATAACAATTCATTCCCTCCGGACAAACCTCAAACTGACACGAAGGGGCAGTAGAGCAGGAATAATCGACCGCGTCGTCGTAGGTGGCACCACAGAATCGATTATTGCCCGAGGTTTTGACTTCATTTGGGTCCGTGGTGCTGGGTTTCGCTGTCGGAAGTGTAAATTGCTGTGGTGTTAGTCCATTGTGGTTTTCGTGATTATTGCTTCCATCACTGACGTCGACGGGAGCATCGTTACTAGCCCCGTCAGACGGTAACTCCAAAGGTAGATCGACCCATCCCTTGAAATGAGAAGAGATGTTCCAGTCGATGTGATTGGGACTGGAGGGATTGAGGATATTTTCGAGTGCCGAGGCGGTCAGATCAGAGGCGGAGAAATCAGAAGCGGATCGATCTAGGCCGTCGATCTCTGCTAGATTGTTACTATCATCTGCGCCTTCGTTCGAGCCTGAATTGTTGTTGCCGGTCCCATCACTGTTCGAATTCACCATTGCATCAGTCACCGCCCCATTGACAACATCCGCCGCCTCTTTCGCCTTAACAAACAACACCGGAAAGCCGTCGTTGGATGTCTGTTCGCGTCGCAGCGTTCGTCGTGGCGCTATCGATTCGAGATGCGACTTCGCTGCCACGTGCGATGTTCTCGCTGGACGAAACGCCTCCGTCGACGAAGCTGACGATCCTACAAGACACGTTACGAGGACGAAAAGCAGCATTCCGTCTCTATTATGGATGATGCGGGTAGGTGTTATTAAGATTGGTAGCTGGCACACGAGATGGATGTGCCAGTGTGATTGTTGCGCGATTTGATAAAGAGGAGAGGCCTTGTTCAGTTCCAAAGTTGCCATTTCATTTCGCTAGGGTGCTTTTGGCAAGTTGATCCGTTTGCAACAAAACCGAGGCCAGGGCGGTTACTAAGTAAAATGCTTGTGAATCGAGGAAACGTGCAACGCCTTGCAGCCAACCTTTACCACTGGAATTGGGGTAACCTCTCGGCGATGCACATGCAGAGAGTCTTGGCATTTCTCTTGCTGTGTTTGACTCGAGATGGCGATGCACATAATGGTGATCTATGGCGATGTGTGTTTGTTGTTGTCGAGGTGAACCACCAATCGGCGACATGCTTCCGATGTGAGATGGTACAGATTTTCATATTGATTCCTAAAAGTAGAAAGATACCATGATTGGGAGGGCTTTAGTACAAGCCATCCTCTAGAAGGGTATCTCTCATTGAAATAAGCAAGAATTAATAATACTTTTCCGAACAAGATCTACAATGTAAACTTTGGCAGTGAGAAACGTATTCCCTTCCATTTTTTCCTAAATATTACTTAAGCCCTTCGCCTTGATGGCTTTTTCGGTGACATTATAAGCAACTCTCAATCCTCCCATTCTTTCTGCCCAATTTTGATTATAATATGGTAATTGTTACTTTCATCACATCATGTTCATGAACTAATTGTTTCTTATCATATTGTGCTACCTATTTTCATACGGTAATTTGGAATATTGGTTAACTTGATACTTTGTATTATGGAAAACAGCATGATGCAAGTGTGCATGAATACTGCTCATTTTGTTTTTGCCATGATAGACACTGACATTTCCAACCACATTTTAAACCATTTCGTGAATCAAGTATTCTTGTCCTGAGTAGGTTTGGTGATGTTTCTGTGTAAAGCATCAAGTAACCAGTCCTTGCATCATCCTTTGGGGGGGTTATTAGTGTGGAGTATATAAATGGAAAACACTATACAGAAAATGCCAGAGTGAGCATACTTTGGCTTGGCAGATGTAGCAGAAACACATCTGGACTCAACACTGTATTGCCTTTCAGATAAGTGTATGATCCATGGAATAGATGTCATTTGATGATGATATTTGACAGTGAAAGAAAATCTTGTAGGCATAAAGAAGAAATATTATCTTGTACCCTGTTAAGAGATGGTCGTTATCATCAAAAAACTCACTCAAATTGCCCTATCATACACGTACAAGACAGGACAAATTATGATGCCCTGGTTGATGGAAATGAAAGAAAATGAGCAAGCTGATGATGATTTGACTGGGAGTTCTTAATTGCTCAATCAGAAAAGATTAAATGTTGAACACAAGGTATGCTTCCATTAACATATAAATTATAGTAAACCAGACAAAAGACATACAAGACTTCATAAGGTAAGGTGTACCATAATGAACTTCTTTGTTAGGATGACCTAATACCTAGTCATGTCCACAGCAACTGATGAACATACCTCTGCTGAAATCAACTAATTTGTAGTATATAGATTTTTTCCATAAAATTCTCTTGTAGCCAATAGAGAATTGTTAAGGAACTGGATCTGTCGTACAATACACTTTGGTTTACTCTTGGGCTCCCAGGTGCCAATGACTTTGTGACTTCTCAGTACTCTGTATGATTGCTTGGCAACATGAGTCTGGATATATCACTGAATACATCAATAATGATGTTATGTAAGTAAACCGTTGGGAAATAGTTGTCATCTTCTCAACCTAATGCTAACTTCTCTACTGTATGTCAAAATCTTTATTGCCACATACTTCACTATTTAACCGCACTAACACTTCTATTCCTCTTCCTGGTTGTCTTCTTGATCTTCTTCCATCTCCTTTGGAGAATATTTGCTGACAAGAATAGCACAGGCATAGCCTGCTGCAATGGTTTTCTGCAACAAATTCTTTGACCCCTGTGCACATGGACTGTGCTTTTATTTGATATACATTGTAAGCACATAGCAATGATTATGTGCACAACATTGCTTGGCAAAACTGTGTGTTCAGCAATGGAATAAACTATCTTGATCATAAATCAACCATGTAGTAAACAACATTCTATATTAGTTTCTATAAATGAATTAAAGATTTCTTATTTGATGACATTGTTGGCATCGTGTTTGCTTTGAACATAGTGAAAACCTAGATTGCAGAAAGCAACACCAAATCCTTTCTTTGAATGAGCTTTGAGTACATCTAGATTGTCAAATATTTGATGCATTTAGCACAGTATTTCTCTCATATTGAAATGCATTGGATATTTTTGTGGATGTGGCTGTCATCTTCTCAACCTAATGCTAACTTCTCTACTGTATGTCAAAATCTTTATTACCAGATACCTTGTTGTTTAACTGTACTAACACTTCTATTCCTCTTCCTGGTTGTCTTCTTGATCTTCTTCCATCTCTTATGGGGAATACTTACTGACAAGAATAGCACAGGCATAGCCTGCTGCAATGGCTTTCTGCAACAAATTCTTTGACCCCTGTTCACATGGACTTCGCTTTTATTTGACATACATTGTAAGCACATAGCAATGATTATGTGAACAACATTGTTTGCTGAAACTGCTTGTTCAGCGATGGAATAAACTATCTTGGTCATAAATCAACCATGCAGTAAACAACATTCTATATTGGTTTCTATAAATGAATTAAAGATTTCTTATTTGATGACATCATTGGCATCATGTTTGCATTTGAACATAGCGAAAACCTAGATTGCAGAAAGCAACACCGAATCCTGAAAGAGCTTTGAGTATATCTAGATTGTCAAATATTTGATGCATTTAGCACAGTATTTCTCTCATTGAAATGCATGGGATCATTTTTTGCGGACATGGTTGACATCACTATTTGCTTGTTACATATCGAAAGTATCAAAATTTATGTGTAGATTATGATTCAAATTCACAAAAATGGAAGAAACTTGAAAGGAATAATACCTTCAGAACTGATGTGAGTGAGGTGCATACTGCATTGCTGTGGTTGTTAGATATATCATAGGGTGATCCTAATGTGTGAGATTGAAAACCATTAACAAACAGAAAATTGTTTACTCAAACTAATGCTAAATCATATGCTATACTGCGATACACACATTCTCTGACCTGTCTCAAGATCAAAAAATGGTGTTTTGGGGCCCACAGTTGAGTTGCAGGAAATGACCCAATTGAACCACCCATCATCTAAGAGCGGTTTATGTGTGTCTGAAGAATGCCTTTCATAAAAACTGCATCCTAATTTAGGCAGCATTGCCTTTTCTGAGGGTTGTTGAAGGGAACAAAGGTTCTAGGGTCTTTATACTGATGACTTCTCCCAATCAAGAGGGTTTGCAAAATAAACTGTGGAAGTGAGTTTTTTACAGTAACACAGCTTTCTATGTTGATAATGGTATGTTCTCTCTCAAGAAATCTCAAAAGTAAGCATGCACAATACTCTGCAATGGAAAGGTTGTATACAGTTCAACTTGGTCTATGACTGGGATTGCATGATTTTCAATGCACAAAAGAGGGTGATCAAGAGGCATATCCAAGGCTCAAATTAGTTAGAGAGAAGTTTCAGCAGCCACAATATTATCAATATTTTGTGATGAATACAGGGGAGGCAGCAGTTAGTTGTTCATGCAAATTCAGAGAACTCTGTCCCGATATGGGCAACAAATCATCTTCATCAAAAAGCAAAAGATGACTTGAAATGGGTCACTGATGCATTCACTATGGTTGCATCAGGCTTACAACTGAACCATTTGTTGTGTTTAAAGATGAGTGCATTTATAACTGTAGTTAAATATTAGAGCACTGTATTCAAAAATGAGCAGGTCGATTAATTACACAAGTAGAGAGGGAATGCCATATTGTATAATCACTGCACCTACCGGACCAATGTACCCATGCTTGAAGAATGCATGGATTGATAACAGAGTGATCCTCCAGTGCATTGATGTGATGCTGGAGCACTATGTTGAGCTCTTGCCACAGATGTGGTATCCATTATCATTTTTTATTTGTATCACTGTCATTTGATGGGATCTGTTTTGCAAGCGTGAGTTGGGGTGTTAGGTCATGCATATGCGAGGAGGTTGCAAATGTATCTTCCACCAGCACTGTTGGTTCAAGCAGCTATGCAGAGTCTGGCTTTCATTCCGTAGGACAATTGATGCAGAGTCAAGAGAACAAATTGTACATTTGATTGTGGATGCCTTTCAGTCTCTCTCATGCCAAACACTTAGCATTGTGTGGTGAAGGGCTGCTTTGAGTTGTTTCCAAAGGAAAATTATGGGCATTTTATTTTTTATGACTTGCATGACCAGGATGAAGAAGAAGAAGAAGAAGAAGAAGAAGAAGAAGAAGAAGCAGAAGAAGAAACAATTGACATTCAAATTTGTGTGTTGTGATTAGTGTTTTTAATTAATCATTTCTTTACAGAAAACAATTTACCAGTAACAATCTTATGTCAATTCTTCTTCTTCATTGGAATCAACAATCCTCAACTCTCCACTGGCCTCTTCCTTTCTCCCTCTTTGACTTCTTTCCAGTGTATAGTACAAACAAACTTTTAGAATCCATTGTTGTGATGCACAAATGCAATTGCACATACATGGTCACATATCAAAACGGTGAGGATTGGCATCCCCTCAAGGATTTTTTGCTTTTCTTTGTGAGTGACTTGAGAATGTCAACACAACACTCATCTGTCATCTAGTCCATCCTCCCAAACAATATTATCACTGCGATTCCCTTATTCATCTTTCCCATCCACACCCTCATGAACACCCACCCAAAGTGCACCAACATAGCCTCAACAACCTCCTACCCACAACTTAATGCAGAGTGCAGTTATGTCAATTCCCTGATGCCATGGATATGGCCCTTACATTATCAAGTTTATTGACAAGTCATCATATACCTCTTTTATAAGCCACACTTCCTATTATTTTTGTTGCATGTTTTGTACATAGAGATGTGATATAGATGACCCCATGATGTTGCTTGAAGATATTGCATTTTGCATATTGAGAGAAGGCTTTCTTCCTTGAGAAACGTCTGAAATTCATGATTATTGTATCAGACATTACTGTGAAGAAATAGGGGGCAGTTATATGGAACCCCGTGGGTTTGTCTGACAAAATCCCACTACTATGGTATTTTGTCTGACGAAACCAGATTTGCCTATGTTGGTATCTGTACATTAAGTTAGTGTAAAGGGTATCCTAAATTGATGCCAACTCAGGATCTTAAATATATCATGTGCTTAATTGCGATGTGCATGTTAACTTGAGGCAGCATTGATGCTTTTGTTATGACCAATTCACGAGGATGACACTTATTTACCTGTCATGATCCCCAGAACCAAATGACCCCTGATAATTGTGGTACTCAATTAATGCGTGACTGTCATTGACATGCACGTGTAAACTTAATCATGCCGCACTTTGTTTGTTTTGTCTTCCTAAACCCCCATAATATTTTCAATTTTCACCAAGCATTTTGCCTTCCAAAATAAGTAAGTAATCATGGCACGAACTTCCGCCCACAATCCATACTCTGCTACCTCTTCCACAAAGAAATAGTCTGCTCCTGTGAACAAAAAGTCAAATTCCACCAACCATACCTCCACCTCTGCCAAGAAGAAGCCCACCGATCGTAAGACAAGTTCATCGCACTCATCGACAAGATCATCATGCTCAACCGGAAAGGATCCTCCGACCCCATCGGTTACCACACCTGCGCGGGCTGTTTCCAAGGCCACCAATGAGCCCGAACCCGCAAATAAGCGTGTCACACGGCAAAATTCACAGTCCAAAGGGGAATGCGACATACCCCTCAAGACTCAGATGATGATTCCATTGCTGTGTGGACTGTCAAGCATCCACGATCTGTAAAAAATTCCCGCACCAATAACTCTGCCACTACGACCCCATCTGTACCTCCATCTTCCCGTCGCAGCCAATTTGCCAAGGGTACGCCTCTATTGTTTGGACCGCAGTTATGTTATTCACTTGTCGTCATGGTGATTCTCATCTTTCTATTCCTTTCTACTGAAACTGAAAGACCTACCCACCATTTCTGAGATAGGAACTCATCTGGATGATGAGCCCCTGCATGATCCACAACAACTAGGTTCCACCCATAAAAAGAAAGCAGCTACGGAAGACGCACCTCCACCTGAAGTCCCTTCTCCCATATTTTCCATGCATGATAACCAGTATGAATCTGATTCTCTCAAGTCTGGTTCTGTTGGGGTGAACCCCAAAACAACAGGAGAAGAGGATGGTCCTAGTGCAATGGAAGACTCCTTGCCCAATGAGTTGACCATTCCATCTTTGCCACCCTGGCCTACAGAAACAGTCAACCCAATTGCTTCCAATGATGTCCTCCAAGCTGTGATCGCACAAGTGACACAGCAAACTATTGCAAGCCTGTCAAAGATGTCCCAGACAAAGTCCCTCAAGGAAATCGAAGCAGCCGCAACAACTGCTGCCGTTGAATCTCTTAGGGACCTCTCAAAACCTACCAATAAATCAGTTGGAGCAGTGGACAGACACCATGATGACATGTCTGTAACATCTGCCAATGAGTCCGACATTGATGACAATGGTGACTTACCAGTTGATCCTGACACTGTCAAGATTCGTAAGCCAAGGACGATACGTGTTTTCAGGAGGATACGAATGAAGGAAAAGTTAGTGATGATTGTGGCAAATGGACACACTGGTAATGATACCAGGAGACCCATCCTTGATTTGGGTGAGTTGTTCCTGATGATTGTGTTCAAATTTTTTTGAACTGGTTGTAATTTTTTATTGGGTGTTCCTGGATTCATCAGGCATGCTGTCATGCTCTGCGGGGTTGAAGAGTTCACTCGATTCCTGTCTAATACTTCCTGCATGTCTAAGCCCTTCCTATGTGAGAGTGATTACTCAGAAGACAGTGTTAGAATCATGGAACAGGCATGGGAAGCTCTGCTTTCCAACACCCTCCTTTCAGTGAAAGATGATGATGTCAAATGGGACAGTATTGTGTCCGCCACGAACCATACTTTCAATGAGATTTCCTCCCGCTACAACACAAGTGTGCAGAAGGAGTTCGACAAGTTGTTTGTAAAAATTGTTTGCACTGCGTTTGTTGTCTGTTCAACAGCCCCCACCAAGAACACTCCCAATTTTGAGGGCCATAGGCATTTTAAGACCACCGAAGGTATCAACTTGAGGAATTTCACTCAAGAGCTCTATGAAGAAATGCAAGAGCACATTCGAAAGCAGATCAAGAAAATGTGCAAGGTAATGATTCGCGAGATCCAGGCATATCGGAAGGATCACCACATTCCATCCTCATTGAAAATGTGGCCAAGAAAACAGTTTGATTACGGCCACTACATGGGCAAGACCAAAGATGTTCGGAAAATGGTGGGGAGCACCAGCACAGATGGAGCGGTGGTTTGTACCTGGCATTGCAAGTTCCAAGATGCCCAAGGGCAAAGGAAAAAGGGTGGCGTGTCTCATCTGTTTCTGCACCAGTGGTTGATCCTACGCCATTTTGTTGATGTGAACAAAACCAAGATCAAGTTCACCAATGTAGCATCGACACTCATCAATCCATGCACGAAATGTGGATGTGCGGAAGTCGCCTTCAATGATTGTCCCATTAATGTGGAGGCACTACACAAATACATTAAGGAGTCCAATGAAAACAATGAAGAGGTTCTGTTGTGATATGTTTTTGTAGGGGATGACTTTTGGTTTATACATGTGAGTTGTGTTCAAGATATAAAATTAGATGATGGTCTTTAAGTCAATGTGTCTTACATAAAAATGGTTCACAATAACTGCTAAACAAAACGACAAAAAGCTTCATCTTACATGAGTGTTGTTAGGTGAACTAGCACATGTTCTGTCATCCGGAACTGCACCATTTTGTATGTCAACTTATGAGATATTCAAATAAAGGATCTCAATGTGATTTTGTTTGCCAAAGAGACTTATTTCGAAAGACAAAACATAACTGTTTGTAAGATGAAGCACCCTTATTTCGTAATACAAAACAATAATCTCAATGGGATTCTGTATGCCAAATACGGTTACTTGATTGACGAAACAGTACTGTCGTAAGACAAAGCACCTCATATTTTGTCATACAAAACAGTAATCTAACTGTGATTCTGTATGCCAAAACAAACTATTTCGACCAACGCAACCGCACTGATGGGATGGTTTAGTAAGACAAAGTCAGTATTTTGTCATCCGCAACGAATATCGAATTGTGATTCTGTATGCCAAAACGGATCATTCTGACAGACGAAGCACTATTGTTTAAAAGATTTTGTAAGACGAAGGAAGATTTCGTCATCTGTACTGGTCACATTAAGACTGACAAAATGCTAACTTGGTTTTGGCAGACAAAATCCCCCCATGTTCCTACTTACATAAGCCACATTTGTGTAGTTTTGTCATCCGAAGTTACAATCTTGACCTACGCAATGACTGACGTTGTACTGTGCAATCCATGAAAAAAACTTCAGGATATATCATGGTGCACCTGATCATGTCGTCCGTAGAAAAAGAAAGCAGTAGTACCAACTTTGTATTGCTATCGAATGTAAGTGATTTACGCAAATGCCTTATGTCACTTTGAATCTGTGGATCTACATTTAAAACCTTGGGATGTCCTCTAGGTTCTGACAAAGCAATCACACCAAGAGCTGGATCATCATACACACATATATAAGTGATTTCCTGTCTAATTACACAGACAACACATTTATTGGCTACCAATAAATGAAGAGGTATAGAGAACTGAAGAGGCATTGGTGTCAAAAAGAGCTCTTCTCACCTGTGGAGATATTCAATTGCTGCCTCTGCGGAAGACATTTGATGGTCCAAACCCAGTTCTTTCTTATTTAAATAATCACAGGCGTTGAGGTAGTTCTTCACTGTTTGGACCACAAACGAACCATCATTTTGTTCCAGGGCACTGAGAAGACTTGAAATTTTTGATTTCTGAACCCCCATGACTGACAGTTGCTGGAGGTTGATGGCTTGATTATCTGATATCTCAGCAGATCCTAATTTCTTGGCAGTCAGAGGAATGTATGGGTGTCCAGTATGATGTAGGTTGGTGTATTTGGAATCGAGGTAGAAATACCGTCTTTCCAGAGAAGCACAGACACCTGACAATTGCATCTTTGAGAATGCAAGGCTGTGCGCTGTGATTGGGTGCGACGTTTTGAGGGATAGTTTCTCTTTCTTCTGTGAACTTTAGACGACATGGTGGTGGCATGATTCTTCATTTCCCTCAATTCAGTTTTGGATGCCATAGCATCAAATGCTTTCAATGCACCAGGAGTTTTGGTTCTTTTCACTGTTTCCATGCAAACACCAGACTGTGTGAATGATTCAGGAAGGTATTGTTTAGGAATACTTGTTTCCAACGTTTTGTATCTATTGCAGTGCAATGTGAATCGGACGCTGTTCTGGGAGAGTGCTCGAAAGGGTCTGCATTCAATGAACTCAGAACCAGGAAGGCTTTCTTTGATCATTTTCTTTGATGGAGACCACCCTGATTGGCCAGTATACTTAGTGATGTCAGAGCAATATATTTGTCCAGCGGGGAGTTTTTTTGGTTGGTCAGGGGCAATGATAGTGGAAGTGTTCGGTTGGCCACAGGCTACACTCAAATGTACTGGGTGGTCATTGTGCAGGATAGAAAAAGGTTGATCCCAGGACAGAGATTTCTGATAGGTTGTAAGTATTCCATCTTGAATTGAAGAATTCATGTTGCTAATATTGTCAAAGTGTGCTGCGATCTGTGCCTGTGGTTATACAATACCATACAGCACCTCACGGATGGCAGAAGAAAATGGAATCAAATGAAATCGACATGGTGGTGAGGGTGCTACGAAAATTGTAATTGACATGACTATGCTATGTGAACATGAATAGCAATTTGAGGATGGATGCGGCAATGATTTTGTATTGGGTAATCCAGTACCACATGAGTGATGGACATTAAAATCGTCCCAATATGTTATCGGGCACAGGCGGACATTTCGATTTGTTCCGAAAACAACAATGACCTGTGCGCGAGAGAGATTTAAATTAATTTCTGTTCAGATTGATGAGAAAGAATAAAGATACCCCAGAATACAGCTTAAGTATTGTACTCCCTAACTGACAAAGTAATTTTGGCAGACAAAACACCGAGTTACCTCAGACAAACCCACGGGGTTCCATATAACTGGCCCCATGTCTCAAACCACAAATTATTGTAGCTTGAACTCAGGTGTTCCTTAAACACTGAGAAATGTGGCAGCGAGTTGTGTGCAAAATTGTTAATTCATGAATGCACAGAAATAAATGCTAGCACATGAATTTCACGAAATAAAACATTTCTGATCCAAGAAAATGCAATAACCCAAATTGTGCTGCCTCAGAGGAAGCCAAATAGACTTTTTAAATGAAACCAGGTTAGCAGACACTTAATACTATACTTATAGTGAAGCCTAGGATACCTCTATCACATTGGAACATCAAAGATAGATTTTGCTTGAAAAACAAATGAATATTATCACAAGATGAAAAGCTGGTCTGGGGGGCACTCCAAAGAAAAATATATGAACCAAGATGATATTTTGAATCAAACCTCTTACATTTGTTTTGCCATACCAAGTATAAATTATTGTTGGTCCATGAACATGCATCAATGAATGTGATTCCATAGATTGTTTTAGTGCATTTTGGCCCAAAATCAAGCTGAAAATCTGTAGGATCATTTGTAGAAATTGCAGACCTTTCCAAAGATCTTATTACAGATTTAGCATTTGTATTGTGTAGCAAATGTCAATTTATGATTAGATACATAGTATTGTGGGAGAACTGGGGGTGTCAGTATAAATTATTGTTGGTCCATGAACATGCATCAATGAATGTTTTTCCATAGATTGTTTTAGTGCATTGTGGCCCAAAATCAAGCTGAAAATCTGTAGGATCATTTGTAGAAATTGCAGACCTTTCCAAAAAATCTTATTACAAATTTAGCATTTGTATTGTGTGCAAATGTCAATTTATGATTAGATACATAGTATTGTGGGAGAGCTTGGGGTGTCAAGTATAAATTGTTGTTGGTCCATGAACATGCATCAATGAATGTTATTCCATAGATTGTTCTAGTGCATTTTGGCCCAAAATCAAGTTGAAAATCTGTAGGATCATTTGTAGAAACTGCAGACCTTTCCAAAAAATCTTATTACAAATTTAGCATTTGTATTGTGAAGCAAATGTCAATTTATGATTAGATACATAGTATTGTGGGAGAACTTGGGGTGTTCTTGCCCAATGTGGGGTGTTGATGACAAAAGACACGTGGTAGGTAAAGTTTTTAAAGCTATGTTGGGAACCAAGCCATAACCCCCTTTTGACAATCTCCTTTGCAAAAATGAGCTCTATGATGCTGGTGTATTTCCTTTTTGTGGAAAAACTTGGACAATATATACAGATTTGTAATGCTTTTGCTGCAATAATGGAGCTTCTGCTAAAGTTGTTTCATTTCTAGCATTGTCTGAGCCATCTCATCAACATCTTCTGCTGCATCCCAACATGAGACATGAGGAATGATAACTAGTTTAATATTTAACAATTAAATGAAGTTGGGATGCAATGCTCTCACAGTAGTATTTTGTCAGACTTTCTTCTTTGTTACAAGTGATACCAAGACATGCGTCTTCAGGGGGAAAAATCAACTAACTGGGAAATTGTCTACTTCATTGGAATATTGGAATATTGTTAACTGATTTTATCTGATTTGGTGGTTGCTTGACTCAGAAACCTGATTAATGCAACGAAAGAATGAATATTTGTGTATCTTGACATCCTTTGTATCTCCACTTTTGAACATTGGTGTGCAGGAAAATGCTTTCGTGAATGCCTAAACCTCAAAACTCATGTCCAACTCTCATCAATCAACCAAAAAAGCACAACTTTGATGCACTGATCAACACATGCGCAATGATCTAGTGCATTGAAAATGGAACCACCTGAGTGCAAAGTACACACTCTTATTGAAGCGCTTTTGAATCATTTGCCTTCAAGAACATGTGAAGAACCAAAAATATGTGGTACTGTAACTTGTTTCCAAATAGGATTTGAACATATCCAGGAAGATTTTGAATTTAGGAATTAATAACACAACACTTGTTGAAGACCTACATTCCAGCAAACCAGTTCACATTCATTACTTAATTCATCCCTCTTTAGGTAGCCTGCTTACAATTTCTCCTCCTCTTAATCAAATAAAGATAAAGATACCCAGCAGTCATTGAGGATGTATGCCTCCAATCTTACACATCATAGTTGTGAGCTAATGCCTCTCATTTCTGACATCATTTGAGAATCATGGATGGAGCTGACTGCAGTCAAAAAATAATCCTTTGAGTCTGATTACGTATAGTTCCCAACAACTGCAGTCAAGCAAATTTGAAATGTACTTGACCACAATTTGTGAGCATAGATTGTGGTGAAAAGATAACACTATTGGCCTGGTTGGATTCATGTGGTCCAACCGCACTGTTTGATATTGATGTTTGACTGTAGCCAAACAATAATCCTATGAGTCTGACCCCTTTTGTTGGGATATGGCAACACTAAAATAATATCACACAGCTTTATCACCTCAATTAGCATTGACCATGGTCAAACAATAATCCTATGAGTCTAGCTGGCCAACAGATGATCCATGAGTGAAGTTGTTCATTAAAAAGAGGTACTAGGTAATTTACAAGCTGACATGGTGATATTCATGACTGTTGCTACTTATCCACACTTAGTGCCTTTCAAGTGTGGTGTTTGTGTTAATGAATTTAGAGATGCAAAGCATGTGTATGCAAAGGTACGTGTGTGATTCAGGAAGGGTGATTTGCAGATTTTGAGGACATTACTAAAATCACTGACATTTCTTCACAACTTTCAGGATGTGATTGGTACTATCCACACATGCGTCAGAATTTCATTGCTTTTATTTCAGTATTGTGTCATAAGAAGTCACATGATGTTGTATGTCACATACAGACTTTTTTAAGGAAAACATGAAAGTTACAGACCCTTAAAAGTGATGCACCCATGTACTCTGGTGGTCTCATTGTCATCAATTTGATGATGTGATGGACATGCCAAAGAACTAAGAAAATCACATTTTGACATTTTATGTTGTTACATCTCTTGTCTTGATACTATGTGACTTGTCCTTTAAAAGATACAATGTCTGATTTTCCATTTGCAACACACCCCTTCGTATCCAAAAAAACAACACCTACTTTCAGGATCAGTATCAATGAACTATGACTATGAAGTCCATAAGGACAACCCTTTGACTTCACCAAACTATTTCATCAGTGCTCCTTTGGGAAACAAACCATCATAATTTTTTTAATATGACATGGTTTGTCACATACATTTACTCTATTTCTGAGAATACTTAAATAGCAGACAACTCAATTAAGGGGATAAAAACAGGGGCATATGTATGCCTCATTTATATTATGGATGCATTCATATTTATCTCCTAATCCTCTTCAATATATCATTTGCCTTCTATTCCATGTCATCACCCTTCATCTCAATGTCCTTCTGCACAACTGCCTGTTTCAGATCCATGCATTTGCTGCACTCCCCATCACTTTAGCATGTTTTATGTGAAAATTTGCACATATTTTGAGCTCTTTGAACTGTTCTACATTTTACGCTTGTTTCAAGCATACCCTACACAAACCTTCCTTTCACCTAGCTGGGTTTGGCATGTTACATACATCTTTTTACTATATATTTTTGGAAGAGATATGTGGTGATTTTTTCACCCACAACTCTTGCCTCTTGCATACCCAGAACTTATGATTATTGGTGGTTCACAATGTTGTTGGAAATTTGAGCCTTTACCCTTTTGCCAGTTGTACTATCATTGCATCAGCTTCCAAATGCGTCTGATCATACTTGCTTGATTTTCCCACTCCACTGTATCACAACCTTCTCATAATTATGAGTGAGGTAAAGCAGATCATGACAGAGGTACTCAACAATCCTTGTCTGACCTGTCATTTTTACTTCTTGTAATTCAGAAGCATTCCGACTAGCCATAGCATTTTCATTCGATCCAACCCCCGCCTTGTTTTTCCACTTATCCATATACACTCTTCACACCCTCTCTCTAAACCAATTTACAAACACAAATTGCCATTGTTCTCTGATAAATCACACTGTAATTCTTGATGCAATCTTGAAACCCAAACTTACACAACTGGAAACAGATTTCCACTCTACATTTACTTGCAGTTCTTTCAAGCCAACCGCAATACATCAATTGCTCAAACTTGCATCAATTGTTTGGCATCCACCCCTTTATCATCCTTCTTCCATGATACTTGTAGCAAAATTCTTCTGAATCAACAACTAAACTTCAGAGCAATTCAATGAAGTACTCATGACACATTTTTACTGAGATCCATATTGTTTCCAGTATTAGTATTGTAATCTCCCATCTGGCTGGCTTATATTGTATATCTGTGTCAGCTTTTGAAAGCAATCTATCAACATAACTGCATTTTCTAGCTGTTATTCCTGGAAAAGATGGATCAAGTGTGTGAAGTGGTTTCACAATTCTTATACAAATACTGGCATTTTCCTCTTGATATGATGTACCTCAACTGGAGACAGAAACCCAACACCACTTGAAATGACCTCCACAATTTGTTGCTATTGGTAGTCTTGCACCACATTTTTATCCTCCCAAGTTTTTTAGACAAAATTCCATCTACTCTTCACTAAAGTTTATTCTGTTTCTGCGATCGCCTCCAATTTCCAGGCATTCACACTGTAATGCTATTGATCCCATGTGAACAGTTTATCATATTTCTTTCTTTGTTTTAGAAAGAGAGTTTCAGATTCTGAGTGATAACAGAGATCACCAGAACTGTCCAATATAGAGGTAAATATTGAGTGACAGAGATTTCAAGGGTGGCAAATGTCACTGGTGACAGACAAAGCTACAACCATCACCCCTCAATGTCCAATTGCATCCCACTAATGTATCATTTCCAATAATTATCTGCAGTCTCACAGATTTGCCAGGAGTTGCTGCAATGTCTAAGGCATCTAGATACAGCTACTGGCCTGGGGTGTCTTGAAATTGTTGGCTCGTGGTCCAGAGGGGCACAAAGCATTAGTGTGGGTTAACTTTTTGAATTGAAGTAGTTTATGATGACTACAAGCATAGTCAAGTCAACACTATCTCCCTTAACAAGCCTTACTAATTTGTATTTGCAAATACCTTGCCTTGATGGTGTTATGGTGTCCCGCCTGTTTGTGTATTGTCTGTGTTTGGCAGGTGTGATGGAAGACACATGCTTGGATCTGACACAGTGCCAAACGGAAGTTTTACTAATTCTAGCATACATATTAGAGCATGAACTCAAAAACAACATGCTTATCATGGTGGTTTTCATTTTTCTGACATGGGTGATAACTCCAAGAAAGGAGTTTCAGGCATAATGTCAGGATACACCTCTTTTTATGCCATCATTCCACATCAGTACATCCCAATGAGAAAACACCAATATGGACTGTTTCGGGAAAGGGGAAAGTATGACATGTTGAGTAAGGTGACACCAATGACAAATCACTTTTCCTCAAGTTCTGTTTCCTTCAAGTGTGTAAATGGTAAAGCTTTGTACTCATCTTGTGAGTTCATATATATATTTTGTGTGTTCTATCTGAAGAAGTTGGGCAGATGATGTTATGATCAGTGCTTAGTTCTTTACCTCCATGGAATGAATTATCAACAACTTTGGAAACATTATCTGTGAAAATGGCTCAGTGACTTCCCCAATCTGAACAAATTATGCTCTTTGGTCTTTTTTGGCAACAAATAACCCCCAGTACACTGCAATGTCTGTTATTTTGGCAGCCTGAGTATAACATAACCAAAAATCGTTTTGTTTAGCTAAGGAAGTAGCCTCATTTATCCTCCAACCTTTGCGTGTATGCTCTCATTGGGGATATAATGGCCTTAGAGCTCATCCCTTGATTTTCTCTCCCTCACTGCATTGTGTGTCGTTGAACTAAAAATGGATAGGTATTAACACAGACAAACAATTTTCTGTGATTGAAACTTGAATGAAGTACTTACCATATATCAGAAGTCAGTGAACTCAACTATCCAAACTGATCTTCAACATCTTAAGTGAAGCCTATCAATATCATTGCACTCCAAACAGATATTTCAGTACAGAGATTAGGCAGTATTGGCAGTTGTGATTTTTTCTTTGAGATCAATGTTACGCGCCTTATTTTTAATGGCACATCCAAGTATTGTCACAACCTGTCCTTAGAAATATAAATGTCCTTGTTCATTCAAGAAAGCTTAAGCTCTAGTTGTTTGCATTTGGTTTGACTTAGTTGTTCTTTTTGTTTCTTACTTATAAGAACTTGTCAAAGGGCAGTAAGGAGAAGTTGGTAGCACTTTTTACAAATTGATTTTTCTCAGGTGCACACACTCCATAATATTTTCAATACTGATTTCCAAGGACCCTCCTTCCTGATATCACTGATGACCATATGTACCACCATAAGTAACACTTACATCCTAACTTAACTACATAACCTCTTTATCAAACTTATGATGACTGGGGTGTGGTTTTTACTGCCATTGTCTGTTCCCAGGACTGGGGTTTGTGTGTGCATGTGTGCATGAACTGGGGGGTATTTCCCAAATGAGACCTTCACAGATGAGGGGGGAAATAGTCATGGCTACAACAAAAACACTGTTCTAATATAGTAAACAAATGAATCACTCTAGAAGAAGAACAAAATAATGATTTCCCTGATTTCCTGTTAGCTGGGTCATTGTTTTCCCTTGATTGGTACACCAGTGCATAGAGACCATTCATTCCATTCAAACATGATTACAGTTGTGCTGTCAAGCCTAACATGATGACTCCACCAAAACAGCTTGTCTCTTTCAGACTTACACATGCCTGGCTGGTGCTATTGAACACCCTCACAACATAAATAATCACTACAGAACAAGCCCTATCTATAATGAATGTCCAGACTTTGTTCACACTCCTTTGGAATACTCAACTAGAAAACTTTCATTTTACTTTTTAGATACATTTATTTTCAATGTAGCTTGCATACTCTATAGGCTTAAGGTCTGTCAACTTAAGGGGGCACATCAATCCAGTTGGGGATGTCTGCTCTGTGGACAAGGCAATAGTATCCACCAAAGCAATTATTCTTGCCAGTAAGCTGAGTAAAATACTTCTGATATCAAGAGAGCTGGTTTACAACATGCATAAAACCTCATGCACCATTGTTTTTCTCTCCCTTGTTGCTCTTTCATCACCCTCTTTCTCTTTATCAAGGAATGAGAAATAATGGTATCAATAGAACTGAAAAGAAAGTATTTTACATCCTTGGTGACCACCTCCTTGCTTCATTATGACATGTTTTGCTGAGTTGCTAGATCAACAACCATGTTGCGGTTAACAAAATGGGTAGCTTGGAGATGTTTGAGTATCATTTTCAAGAAGTTTCATGGATTCCTCCTCCACTTGAGTATTCATTTACGCAATTCATGAAGCATGAAGTTGTCATCTTTGAAGCAACTTGTTTCTGTTGATTTGATATTATCTGATCAAAGGCTGCTGCAAGAGCTACTGATTCCAGCATCTTCTTGATCACATGATCAGTAGTTGCCCCAGTTGTTGAGGGTGATTTTGCATGAACTATTCATCACCCTAGAGTTTCCGTATTTGGATTCATCAACACATCTAGGCATGTTTTTCACCCAGATATGTTAAGAAATAATGTCTAACCGCAAAAATATGTATTTCCTTATACTTATCCTTATGCTTTTATGTCTGTTTCAACATATCCAGCTATGATTTTTGTAAACTGGTATGAAGACTCAACTATTTGCTTTGACATGCCAACAACCAACACAGATTTAAGTGCAGGAATTGTGGCGTTGAAGAGGTGGAAAACAATCAAGCACAAAATGAGTGTAGGCTATATATTGCTTAGAAATTTGTATCATGAGGCTGGAGAAAGAACAAATGAGCAAAAAGTCAAAGCATTGGATCGTCAATGCATCATCAGAGACTGAACTGAACAAGCTTTTCAATGAGCTGGATTTTCTTTGAAGACATATTAACATTTGCATCTACAGAAGTCGTATTATGTCATCTGTCATCGAACAAAAGATAATCTATAACAGATTTCTGCCAACTTAATTTCCCAAAGACTGCAGCAGTATGCACTGCAACTCTCATGCAACTATGGGCTGGCAGTTTTAGCAATGAAGTTATTACTGCAAATCAATTACAATGCCTTTTTCTTCCTAACACTTTCAATGTCAACATTTGAATTTCAATAAATAATAATAAATCTAAGCTCATCTCAGATTTTTAGTATTGCCCAAAAATCCACGTAATAAGACCCCAGGAGAAATAGTGACTAAGAGTTGTTTTCAAAAATGCTCACCAGCCGTCAATGAACAAAACAAATATATTTCTGGAATTTCTGCTTCAATGTCTGAGTACATTGGTAAGAAGTAAGCGACAAACTATTGTTAATTTTGGAAACAATGCTCTCATTCCATTCTGACTATAAAATTGTTGATACACAGTGACTATGACTATTGGATTGTGGGCAGTGATAGTATGATCTTTATTGTCTGAAGGATGCTAAAACTATCAAATAATGCTTTACTAACAAATATGTTATCCCATTGCAGCAAATCACCAATTAGCACACACAGTCAAAAAAGGAATTTTTTTTAAATTCATGAAATCATGGTTAATTTTATTTTAACAGGGGGTTTCAACAAATATATTTTTGCCATCCTTTCACTCTCATAATTGTTCCACTTTCAAATCAATGCTAAAGTTGCATTGCTTTCAAAGTCAGTGGAAAACCCAGTCACAGGCCATAACACCCAGAAAGTGGGTTGGAATCATTCCAGTCCTCTTCACACTTGACATTACAGACACACTTACAGTTTTACTGCATGCCTTACAATCCTCTCTTTTTAGAGGTTCTTCACCTTGCATCCTGAAGCCTCTAGGATGGCACTAAAAGGGTGAGTATTTGCAATATTTCTAGGTGAAATTAGGCAATATACAATGAACTTGCATTGTTGTTGAGACAAAAATACAGTTTGTGCATCTAAGCTTCTATGTAGGTGGAGGGAGTGAGAGAAAGGCATTTCTAGGGAAAACTGGCCTTACTTCTCTTCCTAGTGCATTGGGTGTTTTTCTTGGCATCTTGCAGTAATAGCGGCAAGGAGGGGTGAATTTCTGTTGAAGAGGAGACCACAGTACTCACCTTCTATTTCAAGCAGCAGGTACTGTTTGTGGTTCTCAACATGGCCATCAACACTTTTTGTGCCCTATGATTCTCACCTTGCAGCACAGCATGCTTACATGGAAAATCAATGATACAATAGTCCTTTGTTACATGACCCCAATGACATGCTGCGCAGATGACATTTGAGATTCAACTATAGTGAGATAAGGGGGAGTTTTAGGTATTTATTTAGATAGCGATGGGGAAAATAGATGAGTACCATTTGTCAAAGTCAGGTGTTTGCTCAGTTGGAGTCAACAAAGAAAATGTGCCCACTGATCTAAGCCAAAACACTTGAGGAAGGATTAACCAGAGCAGTGTTGGAAATGTGTGTTGTGTTATGGTACTGGAACCAAAATAGCATTAAACTACAAACATGATAACTGATTGAATTTGATTATCATGTGTTCATCGTGTCATTGAGATGAAACTGTATAGAATCCTACACAATTTGGTACGTCGTATGTCTGAGGTCATATGAGATCAGGTGTTGTCTTGGATTATTTATGAACAATGAATGTCTCAGTGGAAATCATATGTGCCACATCTTTGAGTATTTTTCCTCTGCAACAAAGGTAAGGTTCATTGGGGATTTTGCAAGCATAGAGAACATAAAATGCTATAGATACTTGACCTGTGTCACACACGTAATGTTTTACCTCCCACAGAATATCCCATCAGAATCACAAGGAATATCTTGGCAAATAATGGGACCCTGGGGGAACTACCCCTCTGAGTGTTGCTACAGAGACGAAAATCCATTTTTCTGGTGATCAGATTTGATCAGATGATCAAACAAAGAAAAAAATGTCAATGCCTATAAATTTAGCTAGAGGTAGTTGTTATTATGTTGTTGCAATGAGGTATATGTAGGAGGTAGTGGCAATTACACCATAAGATTTCTTTCTAACAGAGGAAGGAAGGAATCATCCGCGGGTTATGAGGTATTCAAAAAATGAAACTCGACAGCTACTCCATGGATAACGAACGGGTATTTATTCCTACATACAATCCTTGTTGCTTTCTTCCGTTCTTGAGAGGGGTTTAGGAATCTGACGGTTGGGCAAACAATCGGCATTGTGCCACCCTAGAAAAGCGCGGAAATGACGCGACCGTTTGTACACGTTACAAGGTGAGAATCTAGTTCTTGTTTGTGCTCCGATTGCAAACAGCCAACTCCTCATTCTTGTATCTATAGAGAACTATGGTATGGTACCATTCAAAAAGCATCATGCACCCATCATTCTAACTTTCACCCATTACAACAGACGGTCTAGCAACTCCGGGTTCTTCACCAGACCAGCAACTCGCGCAACAGAGAGGCAGCGAGCGCAAGGGCAACACGGTAGCTCAAGACAACGAAAAAAACATAGGCAACACCCGACAACACTTTCCCCAAAACAATGGAAACGGGAGCACGAGTCTGGCTCCGTTCCCCCCTGTCCCAATGGGGATGGCTCCCCGCCCGAATCACCCAAAAGGAGGAAATCACCACGAGAGGCAAGATCATGGTGCGGTTGACTCTGGTGGATGATTGCGGTAGGCGCAACGGTGGGGATAATGACGAATTTGGTGATTATTTTGATCAAGTGCCGCCGTTTGAAGTGACAATCTCCATGGATCCTGCCAGTTTAAAGAATGCCGATCATGACGATGTCAAATTGCGAAATGTTACCTCGAAAGAAGACTCGGGCGGAAACGCGAGCGCTGTGTTGTCGAGAGTAAACGACGAGCCTATTGGGCTGGTTCATGATTTGATCCATTTGACGCATTTGCATGAGCCGGCTATTCTTCATTCGCTTCGATTGCGTTATGACGGGGATGTCATTTATACTTCCACGGGTCCCATTTTGATTGCTATCAACCCCTTCAAGAGGATGGATGATTTGTATGGCGAGCAGGTTATGGAGCGATATCGGATTATTGGAGAGGGCGGCATGAACAGGTCAGTGTTACTTGGTCTTATTTGACTTGGATCTTGTATTGCCAGGCATTTCTGCAATGCGTGTGGTGTTAGTCCAGATGTCATTTGTCGTTGCCACCTCACCAGTCGTTGTGTTGCATGGGCCAGTGTCGGCGTTGACGCAAAGTGGCTTCTTTATACTACTTTTTGTCCGATACTCTCGCGTTCTGTCCGAAGGATGATGCGACTATTATGTATCTTTTGCATTTTTTTGACTATCTTTCGATGTTCACAACATATTCATCAGCACGACCACTCGATCAGCCAATGTCACTCCAGTCGAACCAAGTAGACAATCAGAGTTTAAACGATTCGGGGAAAGGTCAGTCTGATTCCTGCGTCATGATACACGATTTTACTGCATAAATTTTCACAATTCACTAAATGAATTCCACAAACTATGTGCAATAAAGTCCAAGCACCAGATCACTCTACACAAAGACATTGAAGAAAAGCGATAATTCCAAAAAGTTGTGGGGAAAGTAAGTCTCACTTTTTGGTTCAAAGTAATATTCGCAGGGCGCTCAAAATGTTATGCACTGATTCACGTCCGCTCTGACTACTGGCAGCATCCCAAGCTCAGGAAGCGACAGCACCCGAACCCTCCCACCAAGAAACGACGAAACCAAAAGCAATCCACAACAAAAAAGGCAAAGTTCAGATAAATTGCCTCCGCACGCATATAAAACAGCCGACGACGCCTATCGCGCCATGATGAGAGGGCTGGAAAATAGGGTATTAATGGGAAATGCCGCAAAACGCGAGGACGGGAAGAATGGGAATCGGGTATGTCAATTGGGGTTGTCCCGTATTGCGGTGCATTCAATTTGTATGACATGATTTTGGTATTTTTGGTGCTAGCTCATCCTTTTCATCATGTTCATACCTTTCAGGAACTTCAAGGCAGTGGTGACCATGGATCGAACGCAGTCCCCACTAACCAGTCTATTCTCGTTTCCGGAGAATCTGGTGCTGGTAAAACAGTGACTACTAAAATTGTTCTCAATTATTTCGCAATGCTAAGTAAAAAGGTGAGCTATATTTGTGAGGTGGCAAGCTGTATTTCGAGGAAGTCTGTGTCTGACAACGTTGATTCTGCATGGCCGCTCGCGAAATTCTAGATCACAACAACTCACTCAGAGGAATGCACACGACGCCGTCAATCATTTAGCCCCAGGACTGCTGCCGAGGGAGAAGAAGTATGCATCGAACAGCAGGTGTTGCAGAGCAATCCCATCTTGGAGGCTTTTGGGAATGCGAGAACTCTGAGGAATGATAATAGTTCAAGGCGAGTTGGCCGTCGATTCGGAGATTCGCCTGTATATCATATTGTCAACTCACCCCTTGCACTTTCATCTTCTTCTCAACAGGTTCGGAAAATACATTGATATTCACTTTACAAACAAGGGCAAGCTTTCAGGAGCCAAAATTGAAACCTATCTCCTCGAAAAAGTACGTCTCATCCATCCATCCGAGGGTGAACGTAATTATCACGTCTTTTATCAATTCCTAGCCCGCGCGTCTGCCGAGGAACGTAGGGCATATATGCTCGATGAGAAAACTGTCATGTCTCCTCGATATTCTAATGGCATCAGAGGTGGGTATGGGAGACCTAAGATTGGTGTTGAGGACTTCAAGCTATTGAATCAGACAGGCACTTATGATCGGAGAGATAAAGTTAGTGATGGAAAAATGCACGACGAGATGTTGGAAGCCATGGTGCGTTTTTTTGTCACGGAATCGATTGAATCTTTCACGCAGATAGCGTCAGAATATCTCATGACGACTTCTTCATTTCTGTAAACTACCCATCATGCCTCATCAACCTAGCTCACAATTGGCTTTGATCCCGACACGATCCATTCACTAATGCGTCTCGTCGCCGCAATCCTTCATTGTGGCAATATGACGTTTACCTCCACAGAACGCAAGGATTATCGTGGTCACTCAGATGCATGCCATCTCGACAAAACCCCATCGGCGATGGCTGCCGCCAAACTTCTCGGTGTCACATTCGAAGACCTTGCCGAAGCCTTAACTACTCGCGCCATCCGAGCGGGTAATGAAATAGTACACACGCCAATGGATATGACTCAGAGTAAGAAGGCATGCGAGGCACTTATGAAGGCCACATACGGAGCATCCTTTGATTTTATTGTTGCGAAGGTCAATGAGAGTATCTCTTCGTATCCGTCCGAGCCGCAAGCGAAAAACTATTCTTCTGCTTCCATTGGTGTGCTTGACATATTCGGCTTTGAAACCTTCGAATCCAACAACTTTGAACAAATCTGCATAAACTACACGAACGAGGTCTGTGGCTTCTTTTGGTTTTGCTATCTTTTTTCATTGTTCTCTCTTTCATGTAAATCTTCTTTGAACTATTTTAACTCCAGGCTCTTCAGCAGCAGTTCAACAAATACGTGTTCAAGCTCGAGCAAGACGAGTACGAGCGCGAAGGGATACTATGGAAATTTATATCATTTCCTGACAATCAAGAAATTTTGGATTTAATAGACAAGAAACACACAGGGATCTTAGCAGTGTTGGACGAACAATGTATTGTACCTTCGACAGACCAAAAATTTACTCGCTTTCTGTATGCTAAATGCGACAAGCACCCACGCTTTACTGCAAGTGCAGGTCAGCGAGTTCATCACAAGTTTACAATTGAACATTATGCTGGACCGGTGGAGTATTCGACCGATAATTGGTTGGAGAAAAACAAAGATCAGATGCCAAGTGCTAGCGTGGATTTATTGAGGGGTTCCAACTTCGATCTCCTGAGTCATATTCAGGTACAACTGTTCTTGAAATCATTTTAATGAAGAGCATTTGATTCAATCTAACACCGTCTACCTTGATCACTATCTAGCAATACATCCGCGCCGAACGCGAAGGGCGCGGCTCCATTGCTACGAAATCAGTAGCTGCTCAATTCTGCTCTCAACTTCGTGAACTCCGATCACGCATAGATACAACTGTCCCTCATTACATTCGCTGTCTCAAGCCCAATGATGAATTGGTGCCGGATCGCTTTGACCCAAAGATGATTGTGGATCAGCTACGCTGCGGGGGTGTTCTGGAAGCCGTGAGGGTGAGCCGTGCAGGCTATCCCACTCGTTACCCGCATGATGTGTTCAAGGCACGTTATTATTTCTTAGGTGACAGCGAAGTTAAACGCAACAAAACCCTCAAGACAGTCACTCCTTTTGGTAAGAAGGTTTCCACCACGAACGGAGACGAGTCAATCAAGAACTTGATTAGCAAAATTGCGTTTGACATTTGGGAGGCAGAGCACGCATCCAAGGAGCGACAGGAAAGTCCTTTACCCGCCAAGGTGAGTCTTTGCTGCTAACAGAAAGAAGTTGTCGTCATTTAGCTGATTGAAGTTCGTGGTATCATTTGTGTACTTTTTCATGACAAAAGCAACCACGAGAGCAATTTCGTCCAAACACAATGAGTGGCAAATCAAACTTCCTAGCGGCTCGCACAGCATTTTCTTCAGAATTAGAGCGGAAAAGTTCGCTCACTGATGAATACCTTTCTGGAGCAACGCACCCACAAACACCACAGGAATTCCTTGCATTAGACTTTTCATCCCGGTGCGCAATTGCAGGATTGCAACTTGGTCGTACCAAAGTATTCCTCCGACGAGAAGCATTTGATCGCATTGAGGCATTGAGGGCCAGAAAGTTTGGAAAGTCCGCTGTTACCATCCAAAAGGTGGTAAGAGGAATGCAGGCTCGGGCAGTGTTCCGAACCAATCGCTCTTCAACTCGCCTACCAAAACAGTGTAAAAGTTTACGGGAGCACATGATTGGTTCATTTTCAAGTATGCGAGATGAGTACATGCGTACTGCGTCATCAATGTCAGTTGACAGCAGAAACGACAGCGACGTAGCCAACGAGCCTGGGACCATGGAGCTAAGAACCTTGAAATCTGTGGAGGGCAAGTTTCAGGTATGGCCACCGTTGAAGAGATCAGACAGTGTCATTAATTAGAGTTTTATAATCTCCATAGCTTAAAACATGTAAATTGAAAGTGTTTCCGTTTCGAGCCAAGCATTGTGTAATGGGCAAAGTTAACTCATCAACGAACTCCTTCACCACGACATGGGCTGGCTTCATGAAGTCTTTTTCTTTGTTTACTCATGGGTGGGTTCGTGGACTCTCCTCATGCCGCATTCATTGCGAACAAAGTGGGCTCAACTAAGGGGTATCTCGGGAAGAACTGTGCACCAGCTGTATCCAATCAGGGCGGTGCCGGTCTGAACATACCTTGAAGCACATACCAAGTCGATTAGACAGCAGTTATCGTCAAAGAGGCAGGGAATATATTGGTACAACTGTAATATTGTTAGACTTGATTCACTCATGTAGCGTCAGACACGAAAGATTGAAGGTGCTTCAAGTGTCATCACTTCGGCTGTCGGTCAGGAGGCTATAAAAGCACAGTAAATCACAACCAATAAATGATAACGAATTTCTTATATAGACATTACGCAGAATGTCCTTATGAAATGAACTTCTTCAATTCCCTCAACGACCCCGCAATAATGACCAGAGAAACACAGTCCAGAAGAACACGGTCTCAACCAAAGCAGTCATTCCCACTCTGCCCTAGACAAATACGAGGGGCGCACACGAAACAAAACAGTTTCCACACTGACTAAAGTCAACATTTAAAGCTGACCACTGGCAGCAATCATAACAGGACTCCTGGTCTGTCCACTGTTGGATCCGACCGATTCGATGGTTCTGACGACGTCCATTCCTTCGACGACGGAGCCAAAGACACAGCTGTTTTAGAAGTAGGACGCGTGTTGAGTGAGAATGCAGTTGCCATGCAAATGAGACAGAAAAGGTACGATGACCCTGGAATGTACTACTTACTGCTTGCCATCGAGCCAGGCGGTTTCGGCCGTGCAGAGGAAGAACTACATTCAGATGAAACGGGAACCAATTCGTAAAGGAGTTATTAGGTATTGAAATCGACATGGGTCCTAGCATGTAGTCCAAATCGCTCGTCAGCTTTGTTACGCACCTGACTTCCATTGGTGTTGGGTCCAGCGTTGGCCATGGACAAAATTCCGGGTCCTGTTGAAATCATAGAGTAATAGCCGGCGTTCATACTTTGTGAGCAACAAGCAGAATGCACACCTGAGCGCCACTTATCATTCAACATGGATAAAAATCACTCACCGGTGTGTTTCAAGACAAAGTTCTCATCGGGGAATTTGTTACCATAGATGGATTTTCCACCGGTGCCTGATGCATTGGCGAAGAAAAGGAAAGGTTTCAGAATGGTGATGAGAAATTTTGGTGTATAGAGTGTTGACATCATTTGACAGGAGTAGGTAACGAATCTCAAGAGATACAGGACGACACACACGACAAACACAGTCCAATGTAGACAAACAATTCGTCACCAAGCAATCAAATCAAACGAATACAATATCAAAGACAAATAGAAACAAACTTACCGTTATGGTTGGTAAAATCCCCTCCCTGGCACATGAATCCAGGAATGACACGATGGAAGGACGATCCGGCAAATCCAAATCCTTTTTCGCCTGTACATATGAAATGAAATGAGTGAGAACGTGACATTCACAAAGAGGAGACGGGCGCGAGCGAACAAACGCCACCCACGCCACTGCGCCGTTCCTCCACGGCATCGACCATCATCGTACGTCCACTTACCAGTGCACAATGCACGAAAGTTCTCCGCCGTCTTGGGAACGACATCGGCACGTAATTCCATGACGATGCGACCGGCGGGTCTGCCGCCGATGGTGATGTCGAAGTAGCACTTGGGGTTGGGCCTGTGGAGGGAAAGGGAAGACGTTGTGAGAATGACATGATGGTTTGTGGGGACGGAGTGCTTGCGGGGTGTCATGCGAGGATTGAATGAATCCAGGCGAAGAGGGAGATTGGACGGTCTGGTTGCGATTAATGCTGACACCTGCCTCGTATTACAGAGCCGCACCATCCATTGAAGCATTCCTAGACTTACATGGTTGAATAGTTGATAGCGTTTTAGTCAATGCGTTCTGACACAGTGGTTTCAGACGTTTTATGATGGCGGAGTGGAGAACAGTGGAAAGGCTCCATCTGATTATATTTATTATTTTAAGTGGCCATGTGTTTGAGATCTTACCTTTGCGCTTCAAGTATTTATTTAAATTATCAGAGGTATTCATGACAAATTCAAAATATGTCTTCTATACAAAAGGTATTCGCGTCGTCCGGTAGTGGATTTTGTGAGGCCGCAATCAAGATCCAAAAAAGAAAGATACGAACGAGCTATAGGCATAATTCCAGAGGATAATATCCACGTATTGAATCTCAGATTCGGAATTGGTACTATAGAATTTCAAAATGAAATTGCACGCGCGATGAGTGTCTCGATTGTCGGAATGCCCCGATTGCCCCGAAGATAGAAGATACAAAGATATTGTATCGATCGTCAAGTGTATCCCGATTCTGAAGAAGATACGCGATCTTTGTTACGCGAAGACGAAAGTGATGTCTTTGGATCGCGGAACGCTTTGTATTGTGTATGGCACCAAACAAGATGGCTGTACTTTTTTATGTTATGAACAAGAGGTATGATGGAGGATAATGAACAGGCGACTACGAATGATATGTCGCTCGTGACACACCGGTGACATACTCAGGTGATCTAAATCAGCCCTCATCCTCCAATTATATATGTGAAACATAACACAATAATATACACCAACTCTTTCAACCCAACACTTTGCAACCAAACCCTTACAACATCATCAGAGACCCGCACCCAAACTCATAGATTTCGCAACGGACACCACCAGACAAAACAAACCTAACATACAAGCACTGTAACGAAGTATTGTTCCTCACCCATACATCATGCTGAGCAGAGCCTCCCTCCTCCGTCGCCTTCCACGCACTTTCACAACTGCCGCTGGCTCCACAGCTGTCAACGACAACCATCCAAACGGCGTTGGACTCTTGTCGATTGCGGCCTTGGCGGTGGCGGCGGCCGGTGTCGCTGCGGCGGGACGGAACGACAAGGCGGACTGTACGGCGATTGCGGCAGTGGTGGGGAAAGATAATTTTGATGCTCGGTGAGAGAGAATCTTTTGTGTGTGATCACTGGTTTGTTTGTTGAGTGGTTGGTTATTCTACGTTTTGTTTTTTGTGTTCTGACGGAATCTTTGATCGGTGAAACGAGCGACAGATTTTTCTGTGTAACTTTTTGTCACTCGGAGATTTAGGATCCGTTTACTCAAGAGGATGCTAAATGAAAACACAAGAGCTGTTAGCTCTTGTCATTCCAGTCTCTTGGTGAATGTTGAACCAAATCAAAGCTTTGATTAATGTCTGCTCGATATGTCTGCCGTACTTTCGTTGTTTCTACTGATCATGATGACATAACATTTTGGTTGATAGATTTGACTTCTATTCATGTTCCATGTTTCCATCGTTGCACATGTTTAAATCTGATCTACGCATGATTTTGGAATGAACTCGATCGAGCGAATCATCATACATTCTTTAATGGATTGTAATGCTGCTCGGCTCCATATGTGCAAGTTCAGAGAAACCGAATATTTTCACCACCAGCAATCATTTTCACTTGTACAGTTGATCCGCCGCTGACATATTCATCTTCTTGACCTTGTTAATGTTTCATACGGCAACACACAGAAAGTTTCTGCTCGATGGTCTCGAAAAGATCAAGACAAGAGGGTACGATGGTGCCGGGTTAGCTACAATGGCTCCCCATCAGGGAAATATGGTGAGTGCAGTGTTGGTGAACAGTGAAAGTCTTCGCAATCTCTTGTCGAAGTCGTATTTGTCGAACACACGATCCTTTGCATTAGTCCATTCAAATTCTCACTACGCATCATCGCTCATCAGGTCATCGTCAAGAAGTCCTCGCCCGATGACAACGTCGATCCCATCCAAATGGTACGCAACTCCTCAACACCGCTACCCGGCCACTCAATCGGTATCGCCCACACCCGCTGGGCGACCGTAGGTTCCATCACCGACAAAAATGCCCACCCCCACACCGACGCCTCGGGCAAAATTGCCGTGGTTCACAACGGATCCATATTCAACAAGGAGGATCTGAGGAAGGAACTCAAGGGGTTAGGGTACAAGTTTGAAGGGCAGACGGATACAGAGGTCATTGCCAAATTGATTGGACATTATCACGGAAAGGGATTGGATATTAGAGATGCGACGGAAAAGGCCATGAAGAGATGTGAGGGTACGTGGGGGCTTGTGGTTATGTGCAGCGATTTGCCGGAGGAGTTGGTAGTCACTTCTCATGGGTCGCCTTTGTACATTGGAAGGGGAGACGGGGGTACGTTTGTGGCATCGAGTGTTTCGGCGTTCAAGGGTTACTCGAGGCATTATATTAAGTTGGAGGATAGGGAGGTGGCGACGATTACTGTGGATGGAAGGAATTTAGATTTGAGTAAACAGATTAGTCCAACTGAAGAGGAGGAACAGGCGAGTCCAGCGCCCTATCCTCACTGGTATATCAAAGAGTGAGTCCAACGTCATTGCATGAAAACGAATGTTGTTTGCATTAGAGCTTGACATGGAAGGTCTGCTAATGTGTTTCATTTTGTCTGCGTGTGGAAGAGTCATGGAGCAGCCGCAGGCTATCGGGCGTGCGCTCGGTTTCGGAGGCCGCCTCTCATTTGATACCGCCACCCTCGGAGGTCTTGACGAAAAATACGACGTATTGAAAAACATCGATAGCATCTCCCTAATTGGGTGTGGCTCCAGTTACAACGCTGCCATTTATGGAACGAAGCTCATGCGCCACTCGGGAGCTTTTACTAACGTGACAGCAATGGATGCAAATAGCATTGATGATGCCGACTTTCGCCGTTTGGGCGAGCCCAAGGAACAAGGGATGATTGTCATCTCCCAGAGTGGCGAAACAAGGGATATAATTGATGTGGTCCAACAAGCAAACAAGCGCAGTTTCCCCGTCATTGGTGTCGTGAACACCGTAGGCAGTAGCGTAGCAAACTCGGTTTCCTGCGGCACTTTCACTTTTGCGGGAGAGGAAAAAGCAGCGCCTAGCACTAAAAGCTTTACTAACCAGATTGTTTGTTTGGCGCTGATTAGTTTGTGGTTCCGTCAGGTGAAAGCAAAAGAAAGTGGTTTGAAATTGCCACCACAGAAGGATTCGTTGGCGGAGGCACTGCAGAGGCTGCCAATTACGTTTGGTATGCTCATGCGGACGCAGAGTGTTTGCAAAAAGGCCGCAAAGAAGCTTGCGGGCAAGGAACATTGTTTTGTTCTAGGGAAAGGTAAGTGAATCTACTGTTTCGAATGTTGTTCAATTTGTTGTTGTGCGGACCCATCAACTGACTTTTTATAAACTTAGGCTTTGGCGAGCCGATTGCCTTGGAGGGAGCACTGAAACTGAAAGAGGTAGGCTATCTCCATGCTGAGGGCTATTCTGGCGGAGCCCTCAAGCACGGGCCTTTCGCCATGATCGAGTCTGATGAAAATGGCAAAAATGGAGCCACTCCAATCGTGAGTGCGACACACTTCTGTTTTGTTATACTTTTGTATAATTTAATGTCATTTGTGTGGTTGAATAACAAAATTATTTCGTCCCGAATGCAGATTATGCTGGTGTTGGATGACAATCATGCACATCATATGCGTACTGCTTGCGAAGAAGTAAGTTTCTTTAGTATTTAATGATTTTTTTCTCATTCTCAGTACCCTAAATTGCCAAATTGCCACAATATTCGAACATTACAGGTCAAGGCAAGAGGTGCCGAGTTAATTATAATCACAGATAACAAAAAGCTGGCAGATGGTCTTGATGACGACCCAATCGTGAGTGTTGACCTCACTATTTATATGCTGTTTTCAGATTTCTAGTTGATTAATTGGTTGCTGAAACTTGAACATCGAATTCCCTGAACACTCAATATACTTCTCTCGATTCCGCCAGGTTATTCCTTCAAACGGGCCGTTGACAGCACTCGGAGCTATTGTCCCACTCCAATTGATTGCTTATGAACTTGCAATGCTTAAGTGCGTGATGACCATTTTTTTTACAGACTTCTGTCAACTTTTTGCTCCCACATATGCTTACGTTCGCAACTTGTCAACATCTCTTTTCAGGGACAACAACCCAGATACCCCCAGAAACTTGCTGAAGTCTTTCACTTAATCTATGTAGATCAATAGATGATATAAGAGGAGTGCTTGTACCTAGTTTGTTGTTGTACGATAAATCCTTCAATACTTGTTGGGCGGTGCTCGCAGGGCGATTCTTTTGCCGTAACAGAAAAAAATGAAATAGAATAAATTAGGTATCCCATTCCAACTGGAGCCTTGCCTATATTTTTTGAGTCCCTTGATTCTATTTTTCCAACCCTTTCTTTATAATTTAGGCCAGAACATTCTTTTACAGAATTTTATAAACCCTGTTATGTTGTCACCCCCAGGTCACCCCCTAGTAGTAGATAAAAAACACCGCCAAACTGGGCTCTGCTCTTCCATGAATATGATGGCAAGTATCCCCACGTGCAATAGATCAAAAATCCCCCTCTCGGAAACAATGGCCCTATGTTTTATGTATATTTAATGGAGTAATGCATATCCCAACAAGAAAGTCTGCCAATTTGGCAGACTTTGATTTCTCACTATATTGCTTTTTTCAAAGTCTGCCAAATTGGCAGCCCTATGTTTTTTGTATATTTAATGGAGTAATGCATATCCCAACAATTTGAAAGTCTGCCAATTTGACAGACTTTGATTTCTCACTATATTGCTTTTTTCAAACTCTGCCAAATTGGCAGACTTTGGATTCATACTGAATCCTATACATATGAGTTTAACATTAGTAACAAAACATTCGCGAAATCGTCTGTCTGTCTTCATTTATAAAATCATCACCATTCCTGGAATCAATTCACGGGGCCGTACAAAATCTTTTTTTGGCATTAGTTTTGAATGGCACAGATCGTCGAGTTCTTTTTCAATATAATTTCGATGCAACCTCTTGGCCCAAGGGATTGTCATGAAAATTTCACACAGGAATTGTCCAAGAAGTCTGCCAGGGGTGACAGAGTTTCAAACCATCGTAGAAATGTACCAGAGCTATGCGAAAGTCTGCCAAATTGGCAGACTTTCAAAAATCATTGGGATATTAAATTAATTTCTATAAATGGATTATAATTTCTATCATTATGTTTTCTTTATCCTGTGGTCATTTCAATAAAGAATTAAGCAAGAGTGAGAGCAATCTGACACTGTTTGAACAGCTTACTGTATTTCTTGTAAACTCTCTTGTTTCTCTATGTAGTCCAGCGAATATATTAATATTTGCAAAAAAAGGAAGCCTCATGTGTTTTCACTTGATTAACAAGTAAATCCTCATTTTCAAAACCACTATTTTAAAATTGAGATGCCCCAATTCATATCAAGTTTACAAGAAACAAGCAAACTCTTGGTTCAACAGACAATAAAAAAGACGTTCTGGTTTATAGTTGTGTTTCAATTTCTTGGAGGCAAGTCATTCATTGGCCTGGAACAATCATTTGATTTAGTGTTATTGCTATCCCCGTGTTTGTTGGAGATGGCACATTTGTTGGAGCCAGCGCGTTAATTGGAGATGGAGCATTTGTTGTAGGAGGCAAAATGAGGCAGTGCAACTGGAAGTGGTGCAACTGGGGACCAGGAGTTAATTGGGCAGGGCATGTTCTTTGGTGCAAGCTAGGCAGAAACCACAATGTGTCGAAGCAATCATTGGATTTCATGTTGTTGTTGGAAGTTACACATTCCGAGGAGATGGCATGTTTGTTGGATGCAGCTCATTCATTGGATCCGGCCCATTCAATGGAGCTGGTGCATTTGGTGTGGGCAGCAGAATCAGAGGCATTGTCATGCAGGAGTTAAGTGGATGGGGCACATTTGTCAGTGCAAGCTAGGCAGAAACCATGATGTGTTAAAAGAAGATGGTTCATTTGCGTCGAACAAAGCTGTCTATTTTGTGTGGTGTTTTTACCTGGTGTCACATCTCAAGATGAATAAGAATTTAGGATGAAAAAGTTCAGTTCTATGGAACTACATCAAGAGGCAGTTGCAAGGGACTCAATTTAGGACGATATTTAGAAAAAAGCTACCGTAAATACTGGATCATAAGAACCACTGGGTTATACAAACCATGGGGCTAAAATGACCCATTTTGAGGGAAATTTACTTTTTTTGGCCACTAAACACACTCTGTAAGCTCTAAACATTGCATATTTAGATTCTCATTAGCAGGAACACCACACTCATGTGCATGTCTCTCCATAACTTGTTCCAGTTGTTGAGAAGACTCCTATGTTGCCGGAAAGCACCAGAAGCTTGTGTCCATGGTTGATGGACCAATATCACGGACAATCAGTGGTTGAAAGTGTACATAGTGGCTACCTTGCAGTAAATAGGGTAAATTTTCAAGATACATTAATTTTTTTATTGTCGGAGGGAGACTAACTTGACTTGTATTGTATTATACTAAGAACCACATAATGTATCTTTTACAAATGACTCTGCATTTGGTGGTTCTTATGATCCAGTTTTTACGGAAGATCAAGTTTATGCCATTGCTAGATAGAGTATTTTTTCATCAAGGATCTAGAGAAATAGTAACTAGGGTTTTGGGAAATATTGGGAAGGCTCCAATACTTGCAGTCCGTAGCGGCTCACCCAGAATACCATGTTTCAAGTTAGTTCAAGGCTCCATGTTGTGGTCTGGACAAAACTTGCTGGGCAATAAGCACAAGTACTGCGCAAAGTGTATTATGTTTACAGATAAGATAACATCATCACATTTTTGTGTGAAAGGTCAAATTACATCCTGAGTCATTTCTCTCTGTTTTTGCAAGTTTTCCAGAGGGTCTTTCATTCAAGTCCCACAATTCATTCTACAACCCTACCCTACCCTACCCTACCCTATCAATCCTACCATCATATCATGCTAATTAAATACACAATTGATATCAAAACGTGTTGGATTGTTGGGCTTATTGCCACAATTGATGCATCTACATACTGGATCAATCCAATTGTTTAATATCCCTAGTTACTATTTATCTAGTCTAGTGTTTTATCCTGAAGTCCTATTCAGGTGGAGATGCGACACAGTGTAAACCACCATATAAATTTATCATCTCCATTCAATGTGAACACATATCCATTCTATGCATGGGAAGCCCAAGCTTTATTTTAACTCAATGAGTCTGCACATTAAAGTGTTCTTGATCTGCACAGTGCTACTATGGCTCTAGACAGTGTGAGGTTGTTTTACGGTACACATGCACAGCATAAAACATCCAGTAAGTATGACCATCAAATTTGAATGAGACACATCCCACAAATCTTCCTCAGTTTTGCAGAGAAAAGTCATTGAAGGAGAATGTATTATTCATGTGACAACTAGTCACCAATCATGCTGACTGGATTTCATTTTGAACCTTTCCTGTATCTCCTGGAAAGATTCATTCCCGTTTTTGTGCAATATACTCCCTGTGTTGATAAGGATGGGTTCATTGTTTGTAAGATCAGTAGAGCTGATTGACCTAAAAAGATGATGCCTGAGGTTGTGATTTTGTTTGTCAAATAGACAAACTGCAGCATCGCCGAAAATTGCTATTGTGTTATTGCGCCTAAAAATAATGATTTTGTTCGTATCAATAGGGCATCTGATAGCAAAATTTGACAATTTTCTATTCAATTATTCAATTTAGTAAAGTCAAATTGTCAAATAGCAGGTGCTATGCGGCCATTTTGATCTGACATAGTCCAATAGTTTAATAGCATTTCCCGTCGTTTTTGCACCACTCCACCCATTATACTTATGTCAAATTTGTGGAAGTTATACTATCCCCTTTTTCATAAAAATTAGCTTTCATTAAAATGTCCTCAATGCTGCTGTTTCTGTGGTGGTGGGAAGATCACGATTGGTCTATTAGCCTGTTTGCTATTTGGGGCAATACCAATTTTACAATAAAATGATGGCTTCCATTCAGTAGCAAAAACACGGTTTAATTGCTAGAATAGCTATTCGCTATCCGTTATTTGTCTAACAAAATCACAGCCAGAAGACTACCTTGGACTGCTGTTGCGTTGGTTAAGAACTTGTGAATCCCTGGTGGCAGTTCAGCTTGCATTTGGAATGACATTTTCATGTATTGCAAAGTACCTTCAGTTTGCTTGCAGAGCCATTATAAAGATTTTGAAGCAAGATTCCATGGCAAATAGCAATTCTTACTCTTAAAAATTGAAACAGCTTCAGTTGATGACTTTCTGATGACATCCAGCCCTCCAAGTCCAAGATGTGTGAATGACAATGGATCATTGGATGGTTTGAAACTGTGGATGGAAGTAGGTCCCGACAAAATCGCCCAATCTTGTTTTTACAATTGATGGAAGTATTCTCATTTTGTCACTGTTTTCTGTTTTGTGCCAGACAGTACTATTCCTGCTGGTTTTTACAACGTCCCTGAATACTCTTACAACAGCACACTTGCAATTGGAGTAGTTTGTATTTGAAGTTGGAGAGGTTATACAATGAGACTGGTTTGAAGTTTGTCCTTGACTCTATATTCTGCACTGCCCATTTAAATTTCTTTTCAAGTCATCACAAGACAATCTTATATGCACAACAGTGTCCTATGTTGGGTTTGTCGGGGACATGTCAGCATAATGTCACCATGACACGACAATGTCACCAAATCTGGGTGACATCCTATATGTCGGCGACATTATTAGCTCTAATCCCACCCAGTCACGTGTCATTTGGGTGAGTCACATGTCTTATCCAGTCTGTCTGTTACATCACCGCTATGTGAGAAGTAGATAGGATACAGACCAGTTCTGTTTCCTTTATTATTATGCACAACAGGCACAACACCCTGAACTTCATAATCGGGGAACAACACGCTTTCCAATTAAATAGTTCCATCCTCCCCACCATGACCGCAGATATCTCCGGCCATAGAAAGCATTAGACTGTGCCATCACCAACAGTTCGTAGCCCGCAGCGAACTCTTTCAACAGGTATAACTCGCGAGGTGAGGGCACAATTTTTCTATTTGATTTGGCTTATGGCACGTTTTACACTAATTAATTGTTTCAATTACACTGATACATGCCTCCCAACCCGCACTGGGATATCTCAGCCCACAGTGCGAATTAGGCCGCGCCGCCTTCAGCGCCGACTAGCTACCAACAACAGCTAGCCGACCATCCAACCGCCAAGGTGAGAATCCATGTAGTTTTTGTTTCGTCAATTTTACGCTCTGACACCACACACATTTTTTTCAATTAAATTGTTACATGCCACCAACTCGCACTGGGATATCTCAGCCCACAGTGCAAATTAGGCCGCGCCGCCTTCAGCGCCGACTAGCTACCAACAACAGCTAGCCAACCATCCTACCGCCAAGGTGAGAATCCATCTGGTTTTTTGTTTCAGTCAATTTTTCGCACACACACATACTAACATTTTTTTCAATTAAATTGTTACGTGCCACCAACTCGCACTGGGATATCTCAGCCCACAGTTCGAATTAGGCCGCGCCGCCTTCAGCGCCGACTAGCTACCAACAACAGCTAGCCGACCATCCAACCGCCAAGGTGAGAATCCATGTAGTTTTTTGTTTCGTCAATTTTTCGCACACACACATACTAACATTTTTTCAATTAAATTGTTACGTGCCACCAACTCGCACTGGGATATCTCAGCCCACAGTGCGAATTAGGCAGCGCCGCCTTCAGCGCCGACTAGCTACCAACAACAGCTAGCCGACCATCCTACCGCCAAGGTGAGAATCCATCTGGTTTTTTTTTTCATCAATTTTTCGCACACACACATACTAACATTTTTTCAATTAAATTGTTACGTGCCACCAACTTGCACTGGGATATCTCAGCCCACAGTTCGAATTAGGCGCGCCGCCTTCAGCGCCGACTAGCTACCAACAACAGCTAGCCGACCATCCAACCGCCAAGGTGAGAATCCATGTAGTTTTTTTGTTTCGTCAATTTTTCGCACACACACATACTAACATTTTTTTCAATTAAATTGTTACGTGCCACCAACTCGCACTGGGATATCTCAGCCCACAGTGCGAATTAGGCCGCGCCGCCTTCAGCGCCGACTAGCTACCAACAACAGCTAGCCGACCATCCAACCGCCAAGGTGAGAATCCATCTGGTTTTTGTTTCATCAATTTTTCGCACACACACATACTAACATTTTTTTCAATTAAATTGTTACGTGCCACCAACTCGCACTGGGATATCTCAGCCCACAGTTCGAATTAGGCGCGCCGCCTTCAGCGCCGACTAGCTAGCAACAACAGCTAGCCGACCATCCAACCGCCAAGGTGAGAATCCATCTGGTTTTTTTGTTTCGTCAATTTTTCGCTCTGACACCACACACATTTTTTTCAATTAAATTGTTACATTCCACCAACCCGCACTGGGATATCTCAGCCCACAGTGCGAATTAGGCCGCGCCGCCTTCAGCGCCGACTAGCTACCAACAACAGCTAGCCGACCATCCAACCGCCAAGGTGAGAATCCATCTGGTTTTTGTTTCGTCAATTTTTCGCACACACACATACTAACATTTTTTTCAATTAAATTGTTACGTGCCACCAACTCGCACTGGGATATCTCAGCCCACAGTTCGAATTAGGCCGCGCCGCCTTCAGCGCCGACTAGCTAGCAACAACAGCTAGCCGACCATCCAACCGCCAAGGTGAGAATCCATCTGGTTTTTTTGTTTCGTCAATTTTTCGCTCTGACACCACACACATTTTTTCAATTAAATTGTTACATTCCACCAACCCGCACTGGGATATCTCAGCCCACAGTGCGAATTAGGCCAGCGCCGCCTTCAGCGCCTACTAGCTAGCAACAACAGCTAGCCAACCATCCAACCGCCAAGGTGAGAATCCATCTGGTTTTTTTGTTTCGTCAATTTTTCGCACACACACATACTAACATTTTTTCAATTAAATTGTTACGTGCCTCCCACCCAACCATGGACATCCCAGCCCACATTGTGAACCAGGACCTGCCGCCCTCTGCGCCAACTAGCCGCTAAACACAGCTACACGCCAGTTCTTCTCCCAAGGTGAGAATTTCTCTGGTTTGTTTGTTCTCACCTTTTTCATCACAGACACATCAGCTAATTTTTTTCAAATTAAATTGTTACTTGCCTCCCACTCAACCATGGACATCCCAGCCCACATTGTGTACCAGGACCTGCCGCCCTCTGCGCCAACTAGCCATCAATTGCAGCCACTAGCCAGTTCTTCTCCCAAGGTGAGAATCCTCCTGGTTTGTTTGTTCTCACCTTTTCCATCACAGACACATCAGCTAATTTTTTTCCACATTAAATTGTTATATGCCTCCCACCCGAACATGGACATATCAGCCTGCATTATGCCTAAACCCATCCAAGACATGACGAAGGAAGACGACAGTGACAGCGAAGAGGACACCACTCTTGCAGAGTTGTGTAGGGGTACTGCTGCTGTTGCTCCAAGACTGGGAACTCATGCTCCCATTATGTCTAGGGGTACTGCTGATGTCGCTCCAAGACTGGGAACTCTTGCTCCCACGACGGCTCCCGACGAAACAGAAACCACTGTTGCAGCTATGTTCTGTGATGATGATGACAAGTGAGTTATGCTTTTGTAGCAGCATGTCTTGAACTATTTACTAACTCACTCACTTTGTTTACAACAGCTTCGATTTGCAGTTGGAGAATTGGGGAGTTGATTGTGTGGCTTTGAGGGAGACAAGGGTAACTCGTGTGTTCAGGGCTTGGATAGAGGATTGGGAGAAGGAGGCCATCAAGAGTAATGATGCTGTGTCAGAGGTTAGGTTACTTGAGAAGTACAAGGATCTTGTTTTTGTTGAGGCGTTGACAGACAAGATGTTCACAATCCACTCCAAGAATCTGGAGTGGTATCGGAGCAACAGGAAGAAGGGAATCGATGGTGGGTGGTACCTCGTAGGAACAGATGGAGATGATGTGACAGAATCGTTTGCAATTGAGGATGAATTGTGTAAGGACATTGCAGACACACCACAAGCTGAGGGAATTCAGGTCATCAGGAGAGAGGAGGGTGAAGAAGAGTAGCAGATTTTAATGTAGTTCAAGGGGTATTTACATGTCTAATGCATCATTTTTTAGTAACTAGCAACTGGTTCTTCAACTGATCTAAATGTAGTTAAATCTGTTAGTTAATGACTATTGGATTAAGCCACTTAGTATTGCTACTAACAATTACAACTACGAAGTACTACTAGGTGACGACATGTCGCCATCTTCGAAATGTCGCGACACGGCGGCTTTCTTTGGGCCACCTTGGAAACCCCTAATGTCGCGACATGTCTCGGTGACATCTTGCAACATGTCACTCATGTCATATGACGTGACAAAAGACTTTCTTTTGAGAGCCTCCGAAGACATGTCGTGTCCCCGACAAACCCAACATAGACAGTGTCAGAACATTGCAAATGAACCAGAAACCAATTCAATGAACCAATCTGCAGAGTGGGGCATACAGGCTATTCAATCTAAATTTCCCCGATTGAAAAGATACACTGATGTATGAAGAGAAATACAAGAAGAAGAGAATCCTGACATGTTTACTCCTGTTGTTTAATCTAAGAGCAAGGAATTTTGGAATTAATTAAACAAGGACAGTGTATTCTTGTTCCAAACTTATATTAGAAAAATTGTGACATGATTAACCTTATTTCTCTATAAGTTGTTTTCCAAATAAAACTGCTTAGCCACTTATTCACTATCCTTGCACCTTCAACATCATAACAAATCTAACTTTATCCTATTATTCAACATAAAAAATATACTTGCTCATTCACCACATGAGACACTATCCCCTCTCTGACCCTCACTATCCTCTCCCCTCTCTCTCAGCCTCCTGTAATCCACTCACTTTCTTGTTGATATAAATTGGTGGGAGACATGGAATCCTTGGTCCATTGTTGCCTATCATTCACATCATGATCATGGTCATGGACAGAAGCTGTTGTCCTATAGCAATTGCTGGTGCATCTGTATCTGTAGCCAATCTCTTCTTGTTGATCATTGAACCATACACACCACTCTTCTTGCTCCTTATTTCATTCTTGTTGACATTGAATCTGCTCCTGGTGCTGTTGGTTGGTAATCAACGTCATTCCTGCACAAATGATGGCTCCTTATCATTACCACCATGACAATGACACCTCCTAACATTTGTCATAGCGTGAACTCTTTACAAGTGCCAGAAACACATAAACTAGTTGATGGATTATGAAGAATCAATTTTATTACTTACTCCTCCACAAGGTGTGACTATAGAACAAGCATTTGGTACTGCAGCAGCTTTTACAGCGGCAACTGCTCCATTCACGTCTAGATACCAACTCATATCTTCCACTTCTGCTTCCTCCTTGTCACCTTCCGTAGCAAATCCCTCCTTGTCAAAACCAGTTACTCCCTCTCTCATCTCAATGCTAAGCATTCTGATAGGTTCCCCCCCTCTTCTGTGGATGGTATATTGGGATTGCCTGCAGTGCGTTTGTGTGTGCAAGTTTTTAACTTCTTCCTTAGCATTTTGCCTGTCTCTCTAAATTGGGATGAAGGTGACTATGATGCTCCATGACGACCCACTCTGCACCTGACAAAGGGAGAAATCAATGTGCCAACTCCAACACATGCTCAAGCTCCAAGGCACAAAAGTTTGGTCATCCAAAGTGCAACCATAACCTCTCCAGACCAAAACCTGGCCAACTACCACCACTTCCTCCTCTTCCACCAAATACTATGACCTGTACCTTGCGCCATGCACCACCACACCTTTGACAATTTGCAATATCAGCATCTGTAACGAGAGGAGTGGGGTTTGGAGCTAGGTGGAGGAATTGTAAGGGTGGGTACCACAGGTCGAGGTACTGAATCACTCTGGTTGCAAGAAGCTATTGATCACACCCACAAACAGGTGATGGATTCAAGAGGTTCATCTATAGACCTGATCAAGAGGTTCATCTTTAGACCTGATCCTCCCCCTCCTTGCCCACTTAATTCTGGTAGCCAGAATGAGCCCTGGCAGCAGAAACTATGAGACAAGGAAAGTGCTTTTGGAAGGATTCTGATTCTTGAACATGCAAATTGATCTCAAGTAGTGGTATCAATAGGGTCACAAAGAGAAGACACGCCAAAATGGGTGCCAGCAAGTGCAAAACAGGGCAATAAAAGAAAGGATCCGTAAAAATATTAGAAAAAAACGGGGCTTCTCTATCCTAAATTCAAACATAGGCCTATAGAAATATTGCCTAGGAAACCTCACCATTATTGAAAGGCGCCAGTAGTTTTTTCTGGAAGAACTCCAATTTTCTAAGGAGAGAAATTTTTTTGTTATTCAAACAAATGTGCTACTGTCTCTTCAGCCACATCACCAAGGAGGTCAAGGCAACCCAACTTACCTACCACAAGGATTATGGAATTTTGGTGAATGGGAAGTGTAAGATGGTGGCTCCTTTCCTGTACAACAATAAGAACATGAAGAAAACCAAATTTTTAAAACCATGTCAATGACTGCTACATCATATTTGTATTTCTTTTTAGATGTGTGCATGTCACCACGCAATGGGTAGTCCTCAGACTGTCAATTGGTGGGGAACCACGGCTTCCAAAATGCATCCTTTTGAAGTTGACCTCAAAGGATGGAAGCTGCGGTGAAGCATTAGTCTTGGGTAAAAGTGCTACTATGCACTCAGGCCTTCCATATGAAGCATTTTTGAATGGTCTCATTAAGAATTGAACGCTCAGTTTTGTGTTTGAGGGGACTAACAAACAGATGGAACAAACTTCTTTTGCACATTTAAAAGTTGAGTACAGCTCATAGCTGATAGTCCGTTCTACCCAGTTGGGCTTTTATACCACTCAAGTGGACATCACTGTCAATGTTTGCATTCAGAAAGGGACCCAATGCACAGTTTTGTGTCCACCAACTGGCTGGTTTCGAGTGGGGACACAAGTTGGCCTTGTCCTTTTCTTCAAGCACCTCATTGTTTGGCATGCCAATATCTTCAGCAGTTGTCATGATCCTTGTCTCTTTTTTGCAAGCAACATTGTTGCATTGTGCCATGTGGGTGATATGTGATATATCATCTTCTAGTCTTGTTGCAATGCTGACAGTGATACAATTATTACTGGTCTCCAGTCAATCGGGATTTTGTTTGGTGTAAAGGCTTGGCTGAGGGCTTTCTCCAGTTGGATATTCAGTCTCTACCAAGCTTATCCTCTCCTCACTTACTCCTCATACATATTGGCCTCAACAAGCTACTGTGGAGTTGCTTGGTCTTTGTTTCATGTACGCTATGTCAAAGACTTCCCTAGATGTGGGTTTTTGTGCGAGTGGACCAACTATTTTGACGTAGTTTGAATATTGTTATATTTGACTGGTTGAAATTGCCCTGAAACCACCTTATGTTGCATCCATGTGCTTGGTGTACCAACCATCACAAACTTGCTCTAATCTTTATTGGGTATTATCTCAAGGTTTGATACATAAAGTCTTATTTGGCCCCTCTCTGAATTCCCTGTGTTGACTGCCACCCAGATGCTGACTTGTCAGCCCCTTTGATCATGAAGATTCATATGATAACCATTCCCATTGTGATAATAGTTACACTAGCTTCTTTATCATGACCACCTTCAATTGCCTTCTCCTCTGCATATTGCCTACAGATAGAGATTACTTTTGCTACCATGGGACCTGAGTATGTTGGTCTGAGCACCTCTTGTTAGGATCTCTTTCCCATTATGAATTTGGTCAATGAATTGCACAAGCCCATTAGCCTCTTGGTTCACTAAGTTGTGAACATGCACATAAAAATTCATGACAATTATATTCATGCTCTCACTCTTGTCAGTCTTGAGCCTCAGAACACGACACCTTGGTCTAACACAATGCTATCAAGTTCATTGGTTTAGGGAGTACATGAGCACTTGAAACATCAACTTGGTCAATCATCATTCCAGGAATCAACTGGGTTATACTTTCGTCAAAGAACTTCCACAGGTTGTATTTATTCATTTGTGATACCTACTGATCATGTGGTAATTTTTGATATTGTCATCCATCATAGGTCTCAAGACAAATTGACAACATTTTCCAGAGCTCAAAATTTGGCACAGTGAGCTTTGTAGTCTTCCAGTTTGTTTTCTGCTCAGTCTGAATTTCTTCACATGATGATGTCATCCTAATGTTGACAAAAATTAAGGGACAGGAATTCCGGCACTCGTGGCAGTGCTCTCTCCACTCTGAGAGAACTGTTAGTTCAGCATTACATGCAGATCTAGCTGATTATCACATCCACTTACATGGCTGTAGTTATATCATAATCACAAGTTTCTCATTCATTATCAACAACTTTCAGGTACATTTTCCAATTATCACTGCTGCTTACCTTCAATGACTCCATTCCCAAGGTACACTGCTCTTACCAGCCACAACTGACTGATTGCGGAATGGCAGTGATGAATTTAACCCAAATCATGACTAGACATCTTTACTACCGTAAAGCCCGGAATGTATGTGCACGCAAATGTACATAAGATACAAGTTGGCAGAACTTGCAATCCAGCGCAAGTTAGTGTGCTTAACACGGTGGGTATCCATAACACCATATTATTTTTACTCTATTGTATGCTACCGTACGGTTTCCTGCCAGATGTGACTTTCTGTTGGGGGCTTGATGTGGGCTCTTAGCGGGCTGCATTCCGAGTTTTGTGAGTGTTCTCACTCAGAGCCCACTTTTATATCTCTTCCACATTGCACCATCCCATAATGCCATCTCCTTCTCCAATGCCACCTCCATGTCCTTCGAACTTCAATTCCTACCTCTGCAATGACAGTCATCATTGCAGACCTTTTGCTGTGTTTGAATGCTGAATAAAGGAACAAATAAAGACACATACCTTCTGTTTTGCAGTACTTTCACTCCAGAAGTTGTAGTGCAAATACAGAATGGTGTTGCAAAGGAGCCGACGAGGCAGTTAGTGGCAGAGTGGGTAGTTGATGTCTTCAAGAACCCTGCACAAACAGTACAAAATGCATGGATGAAAAGTGGATTTGAATGGTTCTAACTATATTGATTATGTGTGAATCTGTTAGTTTGAAAACGAACTACAAAACTAATCATCCATCACAATCCGCGCATATGCGTACCCGCAATTGTGATGGAAAAGATGCCAAATAGCGCAGTTTTTGTGGTCTGACGTAAACACGTCTACTACACAAACAACCACGCCCTTCAACCGTGCAGTATTCCCGTCGGCCAAGACCTCCCTGGCCACAAAACAGACACCGCAACCATCCGTCCCATACCATTTATGGTGTAACATGCCAACTCGTGTGGTCATGCGCAAGCGCAGGCACATGCCAACTCCATTGTCCTCTCTATTGAGGACTAGGAAGAGGGCAAGAAACCAACAAGAACGACGTGATTCATCGGGAGGAGAATTGTTGTGTTTTTTTGTAATGGTGAAGCATGTGAGTTTTTTTGGGTTTTTGACATAACTCAGCAACCGGCTGGAGTTACTGGGAGCTCCACATATGGGTGTGTTGCTCATGAGACAGAGAGACTTTATATGTGTTTTCCAGTAACTTAGCTAGCACGGAACACATAAAAACAGCAAATGCACATGACATTAGCTCCGTGTGCACTTATACATCAGCGGCACTTACACTCCGGGTTTTACTGTAGTCCAGATCTGGACTAAGTAGTGAATCTAGTGGTATTAAGAAGTTGGTTAACGAAGCCCTCAAACATCAGTGGCTGAAGTAGTATGAAGTCACTTGTGTCTAAGTGAAAACGGATACAACGTCAAAATAGTTGGGGGTTAAGGGAACTACATTTATTTTTTAGGTGATTAGTTTCCATAACAGAGAGTATGACATCCCTTCCATTGTAAATTATTTTATTTTTCTTTGTATTTGTAGATAGGAAACATTTTATCATGGCGACATACATATAACATGATGCTTTTGCATTCGCCGTGAAGCTACTAGGTACTTAGCGTATGTGAGCAACTTATTGTACCTACTTTTTTACTGTACGATACTGTATACAATCCTCATTACAATATGGTACTCGTGCGCACCACATTACAGTATTGTAGTCATATTATCTCAAGAGGTACGGTAGGTACACCAATATCGAAAGGACACACCTAGAGCGTACATAGTACTGTAGTAGGAGAAGGTCGTATAATATGTACAATATTGAAGTACGTCATTCGTGTTTCCGCCGAATTCATTCACTGGTCTTTCATCCAACGGTTCATGGCAAGGATGGGTCTCATGAGGTTACCAGCACATTCGTGTGACGTGTTCACAAACTGGCGATGATATACATGAACAGGCACGGGACCGGCTTTTAATTACCTTTAATGGTGAACGGAAAAGCCAATCTCCAAAAAGAAAACTGGATACCTTATAATTTTCACGTAGGAATAGTACGAAGATTGGTAAATGCCAAAAGAAAACTAATTCTCCAAAAGAAAACCAATCCCCAATATATTTGCCGACCTCGATAGGTCGCTATTTTATTTAAGCCTTAAAGACAAAATCAAGACTTTTGTGAGAAGATCTATTCACTGTTAGATCGATTTTGAATATGAATAGATCTAAACTGATCTTTGCCTACGAGGTGAAATCATAGGTTAGCAATGATCAAAGATCTTAGATTTTCTACATTAGAAGTAGATTTTTGAAGTTGGATGATTTATTCTTTTCTAGCAATGTGATTTTTCTAAATCATACACTCTAGATCTAACAAATTTTGAATATCTATTCTAGAGAAATTAGTAAATTTGTTTAGATTCAAATACTCCATAATAGATTTTAAATTTATGTTGCTATATTAGATTTAGATGGTATCCATTCCTCTTAGTGCATTGCTAATCAGTCGTGTATAACATTATAAAGTTATGCCTGATTACTACTTTGACAAAAAATAATCCATTACTTTTTAGGCATGGTAGTACTACCCTACCATTGTATTAGAGCTTAGGCACATGCCTAGATATTATATCTTTTAGCAAATAATCAATTTTCCTGGTGTTCCCTGAACCCCTTGAAGAGTTCATGGACATACATGAGATTATTAAGCTTGAAAGAAGAACACACATTTTATGTTGGGGTATTACTATCTCTCCCAAATCAATGAAGGGATCAAGCCTATTGGACAAAAAATATCGGAAGTTTAAGCTGCTTTCACCAAGGTCCAAAATATTTTCACGTGACAATAACAAGACACAATAGTTGGCCAATCAAGCAGAGAGAGTTGAATCCGCGAGATTATCCTTGTCAGCATCCACAGTCGTCTCATTGGGCAATGGATCTTCCGGTCCTACTTCAGAGATGCCAGACATAATAGATGCACTACGTGCAGCAGCCGATTCGGGAACCACCCCAACTTCAGCATCATCTCCAGTTCCAGTTTTGTCTGAAGATGCTATTTCTTCATCATCCACTAGATGCTTGGTCATATCATTGGTAATTTTTGTGGTGTCATCTGCCTCCTTAGGCAATATAAGAGTTTCACCAGTCTCAGATACTTTCTTAGTGTCCTCCTTCAGCTTAAGCAGATACTCATTCTTGGTGATAAGTATGTAGAGCTCTGTTACAACATCGAAACGTCCAGTCTTGTTGATGGGGGCAGCTGCAGGAAGTGTTGTACTGAAAACAGAGGCCAGGAAACCAAGAAGGATACAGACCCCATTGTTCAAGGATGCTTTTCCAGATGGTATAGTCCCAACTAGTATCGACCAAATGGCAGTTATGAAGGCGTAGGGTGCCTGGGTCTTGACATGATTCAATAGCTTGCATTCAGATGCTGAAAAGGGACAGAAGCGGCGAGGGAAGTCCACTTGTAAAAACAAAAAATATTGAAACAGATGCCTTTTCACGCTTACCCATCGCTCCAAGAATAGTGGTGTCAGAGATAGGAGAGGCGTGATCACCAGCTACCGCACCAGCAAGAATGCCAGCAATCACTCCGTAGACAATATTGAGATCGCCCTGGTGTGTCAGAACCCAATTTCATGAAATGATTGCATGGCAGAATTTAATTGAAGAGGTGAATATTTGATTTCTCTCGGACACTTACACTGGAAGCTTCATACGAAGGGACCACAATCAATGGAAACATAATAGTCATCGTGCCCCATGACTAGTAGACGAAGGGGATGAGTTAAAATCTGCACACTAAGCACTCTCATTCTAAACTTCTAAGGGCTTACCGTGCCAGTTGCAAATGCAATTAATATTGAAGTACAAAATGAGATTGTCGGTAGCATTTTGTAATCCAACCCAGGGCTCGTGATGATCGCTCCAAAAAGACGGTTGAGACCAACAGCTTGCATTATTTGACCACTTGCCCATGCCAAAATCAAAGTAACAAGAGATTGGAAGATCTTCTCCATACCAATCATAAATGATGACATCGCTTCATCATAACGAATCAAAATTTTAGGGTGGGTTTCAGTTTCTTCCTCAATATCTGTGTTGTTGCGACGAAAGGATCTAATTGTTCGCCTGGCTTTGTTCATATATCCCTTGACATTGAACCAAATAATGCGCCCTTGGTATTTGTCTTGAAGGAAGTAGAATGCTGTCGCGGTCAAAGCACCCGCCTTTTAAATATGGTAATGATTGCATTGATGAGAGTCGTGCAACGAGAACCAAAAGAGCTGCGGGCGCAAGAAATTGCCAGAATCACGTACCATAGTGCCCCAAAGAAGAGCGCTGTAGGAGTCACTTCCCTCCATGATTTCTAGAAAAGTTTGATTGGGATTACTCGGGTCTTTACCGGTGTAGACGAGCAGGTAAAAGATGTACACGAGAAGCATTGCAATCGGCTATTTGGGGTAGCGAGGAACAGGGGAAACACCATTAGATTGACGAGAAGAGTGTGAGAGAGACTCGCGTCAATATTCGATCAACTTACAAAGGCCATATTCCACCATCTGCAAGGAGTGTCAGGTGCTGGCTCATTGTGGCTCACTAGTGCTCCTCCATCTACCGCCAGCGCTCTCCCCTCGCCTCCATCTGTTCTTCCGTATATTCTGTTCAGTCGTTCAGCAATAAGCATAGGCCCAGAATCACGCCCACTCAAAATGCATGAAAACATGAAGAACAGCATAAAGATGCAATAATACCTGTAGGGGATAGTCTGCAGGAAGACCCCAAAACCGCTGTTCGGAACCGTAGGCTCATCATAAAGCTCGTAAATCCTGTTGAGCTCTTGTTGAATAAGATCAATCTCAAATCCAACCCAAGCACTAACAGGAGAAATAGACGCGATCGGGGCAGCAGTAGCATCAACAATGAATGCCAACTTTTCTCGAGACACACCTGCCAAATCGGAAAGAGGACGCATGGAATTTCCAGCAATGAGACAGTTGGAATAGTCGTCAAAAAAGATTAGGCATCCGGCGGCAAATGCGGCGAGTTGAGCTGAGCGAGGTGTTTTCACAAATCCTCTGAGAGCTTCAGTGATGCCGAGAAGTCCACCACTTTTTTCGATGATACCCACGAGTCCGGACATGAACAGGATAAAGAGCATGACAAAGGCGTGGTCTAAATTAAGAAATTGGTAGAAATTCATGCAAATCAGCACGAGTTGTAGGAGTCTGCTTTTTTATTGAGGAAAGAAAGATTGAACGGAGATAGTGCCTTTCGAACTTACCCTCGCTAGCAAGAGCCTCAAGAAGGTAGGTATCCAGCATGGTGCGAAAGCCTGCAGTGATAGAGCCTGTGATCATGCAACACCCTAAGAAGATTCCAGATCCAAGAGACAGCTCAACCTGACAACATATTGAGTAAAATGTAGAGATGTGATGCTCGCAAGGACGAAACTGCAGAACTAAGCAAAGAGTAAAAGAGACAAGAACCTCACCATTTGAGTAGTAGCCGCCAATACAAGAACAACAATCAAAGGAATGAAACTAGTTCCTGCCTTGAAACTCTGATAGTCTCGATCAGAACTGCTTTCACTCTCATCAACCTTAACAGTCACTCCAATCGTATGCGTCCCACTACTCGTAACCGTGGCGGTCCCACAGTCAATGACCTGAGGCAAGGCACGAGATTCGACCAAGTCGATGGAGCCAGTATCCGTAACTACGCCGTCAACTGTCATTTCGCAGGTGAGGGTGTTGGAGGAGTTGCCAATGTAGACTTCCTCCCCCCAGAGGAGAGCCGCGCTCACTTGGAAGGCGGCGTTGTTGTGGATCGACACGATCTTATACATAAATTCGAGTTTGAATGAGAACCCAGCGACATATTCTCTATGATGTGTACGCAATATTGAAAGACAGACCAAAGAGCCTACAATAGTGTGAACTCACATCTGGAATCTTTGTATCAACATCCATGAGCGAAAGTCCAGCAACTTCCACATTGTACGAAGATGCTGTGTCTTGCAGATGACGGAATTCTGCGGGACGAGTGGGAGGGCGATTATGATGTGTGTAGAAGACTCGAGCATGCCCTTGGCTAGGCAAAGCAGCCAAGAGGCCAATGGCGAGGGTGCACAAAGTCATGGGCTCACACTTGTAGGAATGCAAGGCGAAGAAACTATCGGTAAAATGGATGACGAGACAAATAATATTTTATGAGATGGCAATTGGTGACTTCGGCAGAACAGCAAAATAGGATGTGGCCATGACAGCTTTTAGAAGCGATCATAAAATGGAGAATATTACAAAATCACGGTACATAGTTTTGATTATAAGATGTCATCATTTGCCCTTGAAGATGTCATGAGGTTCACAATCTGAACGTAGGAAATACTACAAAATTTTTCCCATCTGCTTTTATTTTAGGCGGTCTTCAGACTCGCAACACGGCTGCATACGATATTTCCAAGGGTCATACCGACCACTTGAAGAGGAAAGAAGATACCTAATAAAAAAAGGGAAGTCATGGTATCATAAGTTTACCTCCCTCAATTTTGGGTGAAGTAGACGGTAGAATGAAGGAACCAAAAAATATCGCCGTATTTCTGGTATTACTTTCTTCGTATGGGAACCTGTGCAATCGCCAAACATCACAATACTCCCTTGTAAATTATCAAGGGTTACATTTGAGTTGCGAAATATTGCACGCTAAAAAGTAGAACAAGATACCGTCCATTGGGAAGGAGGCTCAAAAGGCTCAATAAGCTGAAAAGGCAAAAAGCTCAAAAGGCTTAAATCAAACATCAGGGGGAAGAACCTGACAATGTCCGGAATTGCCCTGGAAGGGCCATCTCCGGGGCCTCTTGATAGATAACATTATTATAGAGGATGACGCCTAATTCTCGTGTGACAAAATAACATACTTTTTAAACCGCAGGCTCAACTTTACAGTAACCTTCTACACCAGTCAGAATTGATGTGACATGCACTGATGCTGGATTGAAAATGAGCTCTCAACTGTGGCAGAGTAGACTTAATGCAAAGTTGATTTCATGCATTGATATCTTCAGAAAAGCAGGGAGCTAGGGCAAACTCCAGTGCCTCATCAAGGCAGCAGCAGTTGTCTCTGTAAGAAATATGGTGACACGTGTACCCAGTTGTTGGAGTCTCACTCAAACATAATGAGGTTATATAAACTGTGTATCCTAGAGGTATCATGATACCCAGCCGGCCAGACAGTGGATTCCAAAAAATGATTTCGAGTAAATTAAAAAAAAGAATTTTGGAGTGAACGAAGTAACTCTACTGTACTACTGTAGAAACATACCAATTTTCTACAAGAATGAATGGATAGGATCGTTCCGATCTGCTGTATTCAACTGACAATAACTCGTGAAAGAAAGTTCAAACGAACAAAATAAGAACACCATTCGAAAGCTCGGAAACAGATCTTTCGATCGATGTAAGGTTGTAAATATTTTTTTACTCCAACTGTGACGTCATTTTCGTCCGTCACACGGACGAAAGACAGAGCATGAGTGCTCCTTTTGTATTTAGCCGTCTTATATTTGATCATTCCAACATTCCCCATGAAGGGCCATCTCACTATCTGTGGATGCCAAAGTGTACAAAGTTCAGGTTAGAGACAATCCAGTCACAGGTCCAAGGCATGTAAGTTAGAAATTATTGTATCTGTTTGAGTACAAGTAGAGAGTCTGCTAGCATCACCAGCATTTCATTCATTTTCTTCACCAACGCCTCGATGTTGAGCAACTTTTCTCCATTACTAGAAGCCACTTCCACCATCCACAACCAGAAAGCCATCCCCAAGGCCAGAGGTCTGAAAGGGCTCCATTCTCTCTCTTGCCATGTCTTGGATACCCAAGAAGGAGCAGACCCCAGAAAATATACCAAGCAGCCTTCCAACATGCCCATGTTGTCAACCCACTTGTGTACTGTCATCAGGGTATGAGTATATTCTTATACAACGTGGCCATTGTATCAAATCTTGAAGACTCAGGAGAGCTCTGGATTGTAAGTTCAAATTCCAGGGAGATTAAGGACTACACTGTTCCTGTCATAAGGATTGGAATGCACCCTTGAATCCCCATAAGAAAATTGCTTGGTAATGATAGTCATCTTGAATTGTCTTTCTTGCTGTCCTGCTCCATTGTTCCCATATAGTGATCCTCTCTTGGTTCTCCGCTTTTCTCAATAATGAAAGATGTCATTCAAATTCAAGGATGCATCATCTGTATCACTATGTCAGCTCTTATATCAACACCAATGAAAGGCCAGACCATCTCTTGTAGTATGAAAGTGAGAAACATTTCAACAATGTCAAAGGCAGCCCAAATGTAACCAGTTTGGATGCTATATAGGATATGCTGAATGGCTGAATGAGACAAGAATAAGCATTCGTCCATGCCACATGATGCCAGTTGTGCACCATCTGCCTGAAGGTTAGATCTGATCTTGACCCAATTGTCTGCAGCTTCAGGGTCTTATATGAATTGCTGGAACAAGATTACAAGATAGACTAATTATGAAGTAGTGCAGAAATGTAACTGCCTATGGCAGGCCCATAGATGTTGGATGGTGGTATAGCTGTAGAATATTCAGAGGAAAAGGCAAGACCCCTGTCCCTGTGATCACTCCCACCAATCAGCAAAGCACATCTTCTTCGTGCATCCTGTCATTTCATCCAAGTCAATTTGCTTCTTGGATGGAGAAAATGGAGAACTGTTGCAGCTAATCCTATGACAACCCTAGTTCTGGGACTCCAAGATATATTCCCAAGACCATCTGAGCAGAGCCATGGGCATGGGAATAGACCTGGAGTCTCATGACTATGGTTGTCCCAGGATTATATGCAACAGAACTTTATAAAAGCTAGTAGAATTGTTGCAAAGAGGGAGCTCACACCAAATTAGGGAGTGAACCTGCAAGATCAGCTAAGTATCAACAAAGTATGAAAAATATCAATAACATCAACTACACAGGTGATAGTATGGACTCCTGTCGAGAAAGAAGTTGATAGAAGATCAATCTATCAACTTTTTAAAATCAAAATGTTGAATGGTAAGTCAATATTATTGACTGATGAGGTCGACACGACCAACTATCAACCAACTATCTACCAACTATTAATGTTTTCAACACTCGTTGATAGTATCAACTTTGTGGTTGATGTTGACAAGTATAAAAAACAAAACTTGATAGTATTGACATTTGTCAACCAAAATGTAGATAGAAGGTCAACACATCAACTCTAGTAGGCAACATACACTGAACTACTATTGGGTAGAAAACAAGACTACTGGTCAAGTATCAACCGATTGCCACAGATGTTGCAAAGTTGCCTGCCTTGCTGACAGACCTGACGGGCAGGTATGCTAAAAAGAATGATCCAAAAGGACTGGTGTAGATGGAATTTTCACCAGGTGAGGACAAGGGCTACATCTCTCCCACATTTCAAAGCTTCTGACCACTCTTGTCACCAGAAGGGAATCATCTGGTGGGGTATTGTACTTGTAAAAAATCAAGTTCAACATATATGACTGGAACAAGACCAAAATCATGTTTTAACCATCTTCCTTTCCCATGTTGAGATGCCATATTTCACATGTCTCTAGAGCTGGTCAGAAGAAGCCATCAAGGGTGAGAACGTATCAGCTTTGCAAGGGAGCTGAAGCAGGAGACAATGAGGTGGCTGTCTAGGTTGAAATTCCAATTTTGTTTACTGTCTGAAAAACACTGTAACGAGTAACAAACCGGAATTCCTGCAGTAATTCCTGTATGTTCTGCTAATGTGACTCAAAAGTTTGTCAAAATGAGTGATTTTGCGACATCACTGTGGTACACTTATTAAGTATTGTACAAAGTGCTTAAGTAATTCTTTCACATTAATCTCGGCACCACAGTAATCATGTTACTGTCAAAATTACCATATATTCCAGAGTAAAGCAGAATTCCTCCGGAATTCCTCTGGAATTTACAAATTAGGTGGCTGTGTCTCCTAAAATTTTCTCCCCATGTAGAGAAGAGCAAACTAACAGCTTGGAGCCACTAAAAAGACATTTCCCCAAACAAAGGCAACAAGGGAAGAGAACAGAATGTAGGAATAATACAAAGAGCACCAGTCTAAAAAGGGATTTAAGGGGTTACACAGTTCAGCATGTTCAAAGAGACTACCAGCACAAATGATCAAGCCCAAAAAAGAGAATAACAAAGAGACATTACATTGTATGCCTGGGGAACAGGATGGGAACAGACCCCTTGTGAGCAGGGGGATGCAACACTGCATGACAAAAAGGGACATTGACTCACTTGGAGATTGAGGAGGGGTGACTGAGGCCCACCCTTACGGGCCGATGTTGACGTTAATATACATTCCCTCATTTGGTGTACAATCAACCTATATTGACAAAGCTGTTTTCACCACCATTACCATCAGACGGGGGCACGAACAGATTTGTATTATTGAACCTGAGGAACTAGTACTAAAACGCACACAAAATGTTCTTGGATGCGTTCACTATGATATTCCCTCGGGCCAGACGATTGGGTGGATATGCAGATGGTATGGTTGAGATGTCAATCTTGTGAGAATTTCTGATGTTTTTTGTACTACACACTTTTCATATGTTATACACAATGTCAAGGAAACATCGGTCGATGCTTGGTCGTCATAATTCTAATCTGAATTTGGTGTGTGTGTGTGCTCATAACCATTAAAATCGGATCCTAAATGAACGTTGGTGAGTGTTAGCGTACAGTCAGGAAAGAAAGTAACTCTGACGCTAACCTATTCACACCATTATTTTTCAATTTCGGTTGGAATACGTATGTATCTTAATGTCAACATTGACCCATTAGGGAGGGCCTGAGAGGTGCCTGATTCCACAGGGAAGAAAGGACAACCCAGAAAGGGTGCAGTCAGCAGGTTGTCACCAGTTGTTCTTATGGTCATCAAATTCTCATCTTCAGGAGTGAGCATGTTGTAAATGGAGGTTCTTGACAGGATGCTACTTTCAAAATACTTTCAAGCAAGAATCCCAAGGATGTCTGTCTTGGAGGAACAATAATCATTTGATAAGAGGTTCACTTATCTAGTTGGTGAAATCCTTGTCATTCGAGACCTCGTCCACAGACCAAGCCTTGTCCTCAGCATGTATCTAGAGGTCAGGCAAACCAAACATGCACTCAATAAGGAAACAATGAAGCAGTAATGTCTGGAAAGCAGAGTTGGAGACATCATGGGCAGACTTGAAATCCACTAAGGCTTATGAGCCCATCAATAGAAAGAGGATGTTGGAGTGGTAAATAAGGGACATGTTCTCATGAATTACCATTTGCCCAAATTGTGCAGAGGAAAATACGATCTTATAAACAATTAAATAGGAAAAGGCAGTATGAAAATCCAGATAATGAGCTTTGAATCACATTTTCAATGAATGTTGAATGGAGGTTTTATTTTCAAATAATGTTTTTAAAACATAGCTTACATGAAAAAAATTTCATGAAACTCTTGTTACACAAGGTTGGCATCTTTAGGTCATTTGGGACTATTTGCGACTCATGGAATTTGCAGTTAGCTTCAGGTCCTGCCTGAAGATTGCATGCAATTTCACGTGAGCCAGCATTTTAAATTAATAATGATCTGCCCTCCGTTCGTAAAAATACTTTGTGTGTTCATACTATATTCTTTTCACAAGCAATATTACAATCACTATCAAATTATGATACTCCAAAGATACCTGGATCTATTGCCTACTTTTTAAATATGTTCAATAGTGAATAGGGAAATTCAACTACTGGTTCACATGAACCCTTCAGGCACTGGAACTAATACAGGAAAGAAGAAAGTTACACTTATGTGAATATCAAGTAATTCATTAATCTTTATGTCATCATTTTTGTCTGATACACATTTCAAAAATTGGCAATTTGTTTGTGTCACCAGTATAATGGTAGCATGTCATCTTTTCCCTAGAAAACAACACAACTGTCTTTTAGGCGCACTTGAGATAGTGTAGAAATGTACCACAATTCCATGATCACCATTTTTGTGTCTGTTGGGACATACGTAATATATGGTACAATACTCTGCATGTTTTGTGCATGCAGATGTCCGGTAAGATACTGGATTTCATTAAAAGGGAGAGGTAGTACCATTCTTCAACATCATTTGTACCTCTAGAGATTACATTTATATAAATATTTGAAACAGCAGGACACATTTAGGGACAGAACCTCTGTTGTGGGGGACTTAATTTGATGATTCAAATTTTTTGATTCCAATCTAGGTCCCATGTTGAACCCACAAAAAGTTAGTGCTGCTAGTGCCCAATAGTGCTGCAAGTGGAACTATTCTACATGGAACTGCACCATCTAGTTCCGTATCTTCAAAACTGTTCCAATTCCAAAATGAAGATGAAGTTCCAACTAGTACCATCTAGTGCCATTAGTAGTTCTATCTAATGCTAAGAAGGAAGGAACTATTGGCACATCTTGGAGCTACTTGGGACGTCTTGGTACTAGTTGCAACTACCCTACTTGTCTGATGAGGATTTTTGTGGGTTCAATATAATTGTGGCATCAAGGAATGTAGATCATTGCAAAAAATGAATTGTCTACCCAAGTCACAGGAAGAATTACTTTGTCTGGCCCCAAAAATGATAAGAAAACGAAAGGGATCCTGAGAAAGCATGAATTACCTGAAAGGAATCACAAAATCTTATATGTTGCTGGCAGTCATCCATTCGTTTATATGTAAAACATCCCCAGATGATAAGCATCCAATTTTCATTTTCATCACAATGATCACCCAAACTTCATTTCCCACACCAGCAATCAGCAGTGTGGGAAATGAATATTCAAATAAAAAAGGTGAGAGAAAGATCTGAAATATTGCCAGAATACGATTGTTTCTCATCATTGTTTTCACCTCACTGCTATGTTTCAATAAACTTAAGCAGATGGCGGTGGTGTAGGGGGAAATTCAGTCTGCAGAGTGTGGTATCACAGATCACATGTTGACCCCCAAAAATAACAACTCAATTGAAACAAGGTGAGATAAAGATCTAAAATATCTCCAAAATGCAATGGTTTCTTACAGTTATTTTTGCCTTGCTGCTATGTTTCAATGAGCATAAGTCGATAGTGGTTGTGGTGGGCAAAAATTGGTCTTTGGGCTGTGATATCACATGCGCATTCACCCAGAAAATAGCAATTTAATTGAAAAGAGGTGAGTGAAAGAACTATAACTTATAGAAACGCAAGGTTTCTCACCATTCTTTGGACATTTTTGCTTTGGTTAGGGTGTTGAGAAATCACAGGTTGCCAGCTTGGGAAATCACAGCACTTTAGTTGTAAAAAGGTGAGTGAAAATCTTTGAGAAAAAAATCAATTTGCAGCAAATTTGGAGCGCCACTGCTAGCGGAGAGACACAAGGGGTTGGCAGCAGCGGATATCCTGTCTGTGGGAGAAGACATGATGGTTCGCTGGTTCATCCCTAACACAACAATTTCATTGAAAAAAGTTGCTCACCTTCATTTGCAGCCTTGCACACTATAGATGCAGAGAAAATCAATAAGAGAAATAAAACCATGGGACAGTATGTCCTTAGATCTAAATTGTATGAATTTAGGGGGGAAGAAATAGTTCTGAGATGCTCATGTTAGTAAAATTGTTAGCTGCCAATGACCCATGTCGTAAAAAATAATAATCATTTCTTTCTAACATGTTAGTAAGAATCAAGAAAGAAAACATGTCTCCAATCACTGAGGGTGCCTCTGAACCTCCTGTTAGGTATTCAATTTGAAGTTTTGCTAACAATTTGTTTGCAGTGGATGGGTTTTTGCAAGAGAAATCATACAAGAAAAATTTTGCTTAGCAGTCAGAACTACACACAAATTTGTGAGTGCGTGGAAGGTGAATTTTTCATTTTACATGGCAACAGTGGAAAGTTATGCTTTGGGACTCAACATTGTCTACTGTATGCTTTCTTCTCAGGGAAGTGCAAGTGGTAGGGTTGAACACTAGAGGTGGGACAGAGGAGTGCAATTGTAGTTAACACCACTTGCCAACAAACTCTCATTCTTGAATGTTTATTGATGAAACTACAAATCTATATTGAATTATTAAATCACGCTACCGTAAAAATTGGTTTATAAGAACTAGTAAATGTCAAAAGATACATTTAGCTCTTGCCCCAGAAGCTAGTGAATTTAACATGTAACCTTTTTCCGACCTCCTTATTTACCTGAAGTAGGGTGTACAATCTGCTTGGCACCAAAAGTGAACAAGGCAATATAACATCTTGGGCTAACTCAACGTGTCGCCACTCACACTGCCCAAAAGCATTTCAAGGAAACAGAAGCTGAGTCAAAAGATGTCATTGTGATGATGAAGGCAAAACTTCAGGGCAGAAACAAGGATGACATCTTGAATATGGATCAAACTCCCATCACATATTCATTTCACTCACATACGACCTTGGAAGCAGTTGGAACCAAGATAATCCAGGTATGTGCTTCCACAACTGAGACAAAATGCGTCACTGTTGCAGCCACTATGACTGCAAGTGGCAAGATGGTGACTCCCTTCATGATCTTGAAGGGAGCTCCAACAGGCGCATTGTCAATCATGAATTTCGAAGTACCCTTCTGGTGGTAAGTATGCCTGTCAGCCCAAGGTGTGGATGGATGAGGTCAATATGCACTTGTGGATTGACCTTGTCTTGAAACCATACAGTGACACGAAGGATGTACGGGACCCATTTGGACCTCCTCTTGTCCTTATTCTTGATGCTTACCAGGTGCATCAAATGGGTTCTGTTGTCAAAAGGATCCAGGAGATGGGGAACAAAGTCATACACATTCCCAGGGGCTGCACATATTTGTGCCAGCTCCTGGATGTAGGAATTAACAAACCGAGGAGTGGACGTCAGATGGAGGTGGGATTGTTGAAGGCCGCGCAAAGGAGCCATCTTGGAAACAGGTCGCGGAATGGTTGGTTGATGCATACACCAACATTCTTGAACAGGTAGGCAAGAATGCATGGCTAAAGACAAACTTCTCATAGTTTTACATTAAATTACAGTTACTAAATATTTGTTAATGAATGAGGCATGCATTGTGTAGTCAAAATAATTATTTGATTTAATGCACTAATCGTTTTTTTAAGTCGAACAGGTTTACGGAACCATCAACAGTGCTCTCTTAGCCAAGTTTGCATCATCTGGAAGGACAATCTCACAAATTCTCACCATAGTCCCATCCAGGCGCTGACCAAAACAACCAATTGCAAACTCTTGGGCAGCAAAGCAGACATGACAACCATCGGAACCGTCAGATTTCATCTCGTAGCCCGCAAGATGACTTCCATTGACCAGGCACAACCGGATCTTCATCCCAACACCGTGGAGATCATCCTTCTCCAACACCAAAGCGTTTCCACATCCAAAGGGATGGAGAATGCAAGACCCCCCATTATTGTTTGGGAGGAACCCGACAAGAGTTATCTTGTACATTTCCATGTTGTGGTGTGTGGTGTGTCGGTGATGTGGACGTGATGTGTGGTGAGCTACACCGGAAAATGTCATAACTCGGAAACCAGAAGGAATTACGGGGAGCTATACATATGGGCCTGTTGAGGTTGATGAGGGCTATACATTTCTAATGCTTCTAAATCTACAGATCATGTGTAGGGCCTGAACATGATGAATATTGTACAGGGTGGACACAGTGGTGCCTATAATGTGATAGTTCTTATAAACAGATTGTTACGGTATGTAACAGATTATTTGAAAAGCCATTTTTATATACAATCATAAAAAAGTGAGGTCATGACACATGATTCAGCATGAATACTAATGATTCTATTTGAAATGTAATTTCACATGAAAACTGACAGGTGAGTGCATCATATTGAAACAGTATGATCACTCACAAACTCTTTATTTTTATAGATGAAACTACTAGTTCCAAAATTCTTTTTTAAATTGAGACATGCAACAGGATTATACATAGATTGCAAATTTTGTATATACTCACTTTAGGGATTTGTCATGGTAATGGTTTGTGCAAATTTTGTTTTGAATTAAAAACTCTCAATGTTTTTGTGTTACTTTTGCAATAACACAGTTAGCACAGCACAATGAGCAGCTAACGGGCCAACAAAGCCGTGTTTTATTTTATATGAACCAGATTGTGGCAGGCTTTTTGTTGAAACTAGTCTTGTGTCATGTGTCAATTTCTGTGACTAGTATCATCAATGAGCTTATTTGCAATGATTTTTGTTGTATTTTTGCTGTCAGAATTTTCTCTTTATCAGTCTTGTAATTGAAAAATGATGCACTTGAAAATGATAAAAGAGGAAGTATTATGACACACATTTTACTTCAAGACGGATGAATTCTTGGGACCATTTGGGTGAAATGCGACTTCTATGTCACAGTGTAGTGACAGAAGTCTCACTGGCAATGAGAGGCCCTACTGCTCATAAAGCTTGAACCTAGAGTGTGTGTGTGTGTAAGAGAGAGAGCAGTGGGGCAAACAAAGTTTACAAAGTCTCCAATTTGAGACTTTAGTGCAGCTGGATTGTGAAGCAGAGTGCTCCTTGATGGCTGTGGTAGGAGCTGATTATTGCTGAGACAGTAGGTTGTGGAGTGCTGGATTGTTGATCCCCTTGTAATAGAAGTGACCAAAGCCCAAGATTCACTACCTGTTGGGGGAAAATGGAAAACAACTGCATCAACCAACTTAGTGACATACATCCCAGTCACCACCTCAAATGGTCACATAGCGACAGATGATTCCACTTAATGCAAAGTTAGCTGACTAAAAGAGGCAAATCTGAAGTCTGCATGGAAGTGCAAGGAACAACAATGCAATCATGTAGGGCATGAGTGAAGGAGCCCCCCAAAGATCAATAATCAAGCACATGAGAAAGAACAGGAAGCGAAGCAAAAGGCAATGCATGCTGGGAAGGGAGAACCAAAAAGATGTTCATTGTTATGGACACTGTGAAGCTGGTCTTTCGGCTGATCTTGCTCCTCTACTGCTGCTCAATTATCATGTCATGGCTCCCAGGAGATGCAGGGTGTTTTGATGAATTGACAAACAACTACATAAATCATGCCTCACACCATGAAAAGATTCATCTGGATGATTCTTTGGACCATGGACCACCAAGTGTTTCAATCTGCACAACTGGGAATACCCATTGAAAATGGCCAAACATGGTACTTCATTACTTCTTTCTAGGGCCCAAGTGATTCCCAGGAATCCTTCTCATGTTTTAGGTGCTATGATACATACATCCCAGGTACTACACCATCTGGCTGCATGCCTCGGATAAATCCACCAAACCGTGATAGCTGACTATAAAAGAGGTGGAGTGAAATCTGCACAGAAGTGCAAAGAACAACAATGCAATCATGCAGGGCATGAGTGGTGGCAGAGAATATGCAGGGTCTTTTAATGAATTATCATATAACTACAGATATCATGACTCAGCCACCCAGTGTTTCTCCATTTGCGCAACTGTGAAAATCCATTTGTAGCTAAACATGATACTTGGGGAATTGATTTGCGCTTGTTTCTTCCTTCCATGGCTCAAATAATTCCCATAGGAATCCTTGTCTCATTTTAGATGCCATGGCTACAAACATCCCACCCCGGGTTTTCATTCTGCTTGTACACTCCCGCCAGATTAGAATTGGAAATGAAGTTGAGATAGCATGTAATCCTTTCGGTGATGTAAGATTTGCTGTGCTGACATGAGGTGTAAACGCATATATCACGTAACATCAAGAGAAGTATGTGACATTATTGGTAGGTTTTCAATTTTTTGCTGTTCGCTCCCTCATTTTTTTTTGGTCCAATGCACCGATGCTGTCATGACACCCACAAAAAATAGAGGAAAAGGAATATAAAATTTACATCGTTTTTCCACGGACCCGTATCCAATCCCCATCAGAATCTTTTCTACATTTGTAGGAATAAGTATCTTTCGTATCCGAATCTTTTGGCTTGACACACAACGTCTATTCTATAATTTCTTCCCGAAATGTCGTCAGCGTGAGAACAATTTGAAATCGACAACAACAACACCTAACAACACCCTCGAATTGAAACGGCATTGGTATTGTACAATACCATATTGTATCATTGTCAAGGCATTGTCTATAAAACCATTCCAATCATTATTATTTCTCCATCACCGCCACAACTCTCATCCACTTGCACCATTACACAATACAATAATCACCCCCCCCCTCCTTCTCCACCATGACGGACGACCCCCTCCCCCAAACAATAATCCACAACTACATCCACGGCCAACACGTCCCCCCCACCACAAAGCAATACCTCCCCGTCCTCAACCCCACCACCTCCACCCCCCTCGCCACCGTCCCCCTCTCCACCTCCACCGACGTCACCACCGCCATCCACGCCGCCCACGCCGCCTTCCCCGCCTGGTCGGGCCGTACCGTCAAATCCCGTGCGGGCATCCTCCACCGTTTCCACGCCCTCCTGCGACAACACGCCCACGAATTCGCCGAATGCATCGTACGCGAAAACGGAAAGAATATCACCGAGGCATTGGCCGATGTCGCCAAGGGGAACGAAACGGTGGAATATGCCTGTTCGTTGCCGCAATTGATGCAGGGGAAGATCGATCGGGTGAGCGGGGAGGTTTCGTGTCGAGATCGTCGGGATGCGTTGGGGGTGGTGGTCAGTGTGGTTCCGTTTAATTTTCCGTTGATGGTGCCGCTGTGGACTTTGCCCATTGCCGTGGTGACGGGGAATACGGTACGTGGATGGATTGGTTCGTTTGATTGATTGGTTTGTTTGTTGAAAGTGGCTTTTGAGGAGTGATTTCTACCCTAATGCCATCGTCCAAAATCCTACTCGGGTCGTACAACAATGCTTGACGGTATGGCTCTCCAAGATTGTACTCAAACCCAGCGAAAAAGTACCCATGACAATGAACAAACTCACCACCCTATTTGAACAAGCCGGTTTCCCCCCCGGAGTTATCAACCTCGTCCACGGCACATCCGAAGCCGTCGAAGCCCTCATCGATCATCCCCTCGTCCAGGCCGTAACCTTTGTGGGGAGCAGTCCCATTGCCCGACTCGTATCGGAACGATGTCACGCCTTGCATAAACGATGCATCGCCCTGGGAGGAGCCAAGAATCATCTCGTCGCCTTGCCCGATTGTCATGTGGAATCGGCCGCGGCGGATATTGTTGTGAGTTATGCCGGATGTGCGGGGCAGAGATGTATGGCCGCTTCGGTGTTGCTCGTGGTGGGTGGGAAGGAGTCGTCGGAGGCGTTGGTGAGGGCGGTGGTGGAAAAGGCATCGAGGATTGAACCGGGGACGGAACCGGGGAAAATGGGGGCGGTGATTGATGGGGCGTCGCATGCCAAGATTTTGGGGTATATTGAACAATCGGAGAGGGATGGAGCGGAGATATTGTTGGATGGACGGAGTTGGATCGAGAAGATGGCGGGACGGGGTGGGAATTGGATTGGACCGACCATTATTCGTCATAGGAACAAGATGGATAGGGCCATGAGGGAAGAGATTTTTGGACCGGTGTTGAGCGTGTATCATGTTGATACGTGGCAGGAGGCCATTGAGATTGAGAATTCGAATCCTTTTGGGAATGCTGCGGCGATTTATACGACGAATGGAGGGAGTGCCGAGTGGTTTTGTTCGAGGTTTCGTGCTGCGGTGAGTGGGTGTCGTTAGTATGCAAATTGTTTGTGTGTGCTGGTTTGTTTTCATTGCAAGTGCTGTACTCATGTCTTATTGTGATGGCATTCTCCATTGATTCTACAGATGTTGGGTGTAAACATTGGCATTCCCGTTCCCAGAGAGCCCTTTAGTTTTGGTGGCTTGTATGGCACGAAAAGCAAATATGGAGATATGGATATTACCGGAGATGGTGCCATTGAGTTTTTTACGAATCGTATTAAAATTACAACCAAGTGGCCTGCTCCGTCGGCTCCAGAATATACAGTGGGAGTGGATCAGGAGCAACATCAGCAGGAGGTGGGCGTTATGCAGAATGGTGGGACGGATCATGCCAATTTTGCTGGAAGGATGTAAGATTCTGTTGAGGGGATTCCTTGGCAAAAATATCATATCTCGGCGTGGAATGACAGATAGATGTACAATGGCATACAACAAGATTGGGGCAGGCATTCGGGTAACGGGAAAGCTAAAACTGGTGTGCATAAAAAAACAAGTAATGGGATGTATCTAGCTAAACGAATCATATTAGAGGCACTAATTGAAATTTATCACATGGTGGTGTTCACCTCGGATTAACAGACATGTGTATGCGTAACATGATGGGATCAAGGAAGATACTTTGGTCACGGGAATGCCAAAACAGTTGTGAATAAATAATTAAGGACTGGAATGAATTTAGCTGAAAGGACCTTTGCGACAATTATCACAATGCATACAGGGTCTCTAAAGGAAATGAATTAAAATGTCACTCCGAACTCAACCCAATATGACATTTCCATCCAAACATGGTTCTCTATTCAATCCAAACCCACTACGTTCCACTGTAAGGCAACTCATAATCATCATCATCCTCCAAATCTTCCGCCACCGCCGCATCACTCTCATCCTTCACATTCGACATCTCCCCCTCCTTCACCTCATCCTTCTCATAATAATGATTCTGCGTCTCCAACTTGTTCTTATTATATTCATAACTCCCCTGCATAACCACATACCGATACCCCCGCGTATTCACGAGCTTTTCTTTTATATCCGGCATGGGGAGCTTACACTCTCCTTCTTCGACGTCGGCCATTTCCGGACATTGCAACCGCAGTTCCTCCATCGTTTCACGTACATCGCTGGGGTTTAAGTTCAATGCCCTCCGCAGGATCTTTTTGTAAGTGACGATTTCGTTGCAGAGTTGTGCGCATACGATGCGTTGCGATGCCGGCGAGAGATTCTTATCTTGTTCCGCCTGAGGGTTTTTGTTGACGTTCATTTTGGCAAGGGTGGAATTGGGTGGGATGATGTCTGATTGTCCTCCGATGAAGTGTTCTACTCCGTTCCAATCTTGGACTAGATGCTGCCGCCGTGTGTAGGATACCATACAAAGGAAAGAGCAAGATTTTGATGAGTCAAACAACAACAACAACAACTCTGGAGGCAACAGCATACAGTACATTCCCTTGATTGGGCAGAAGCAATCGACAAACACAATCCACAAGCATGCCCATACCTCATTCCGAATCACTAATATCCGAGCATCCTGCGGCAACCCCTCCAAATGAAACTGATAATTGAAGTAATGATGACACATGAAATGCTTTGTCCCCCACAACGACGTAAACGCTCTCATCTTACATTCCTCCCTGGCACTACTATTCTTCAACAACCCATATCTCACCACATCTTCCATAGTTCGAAAGGGACAATCCAAATAATACTCCTTCCGTCGTTGATAATACTCCGGAAACTTCTTCTTCAATATAAACTCATTGGGAGGACGTTCGTACAAAAAATCACTTTGAATCCGCTTCACGGGATCCCGTACCACAAACAAAAAAAAGGCACTGTCATCGTAACAATCGTACGTATCGGCATGGAAAATCCGTGTGGTACGTCGGGGAAGCAGACCCTCCATCACGTGCGAGGTATTAGAGCAATGCAATGAGAAACCGAGGGAACATCCCACCGAGGATCCTCCGGCTTTCCCCACGTGAACGAAACAGATTCGTTCGTTGGGGGGGATTTCGCTTTCGATTTTCGGAGGTGGGGTCGTTTTTTGGCCCAGTTGGGAAGATGGGAATTGATCCATATTTGTTCGTAGGGAGATTTGCGAGTGGAGAATGTGAATTCGTTCGATGGAGGAATGGCATGGTCGTCGTTGTAGGTGTAATCGTCGTCTGTTGTTGTTGTTGTTGGTGAGTACTAATGGAATGGTCTTGACCATTCCCTTGACGGCCGATTCGTCTGATTTTTCGCGGGAGTAGATTTCAATTAATCCTAATAAAGCGATGAGAATTAGGATCCAGACGAAGTTGGGCGGCGATGCTGATTGGCTGTATTGATTGCGGAGGAATCGTCGTATGAATTTGGAGGAGGCATCTTTCGAATTGTTGCCATTGTTTGTGGTGGTCAGCGGACGAACTTCGTGGGAATTGCTTTCCACCTCCAATCTTTGTCGTGTCAACATCTTACCCGAGGAATTAGAGAGATGATTGGGTTCATGTATTGTGCTTCGATGCAAATGGTACGTACTGTACAAGATTTGCAGTGGTGCTGGCGAACGGATTCCAAAGTTCGTGGCCGCGTTCGTCTCTTCGTTTAGAACTATCTCATTATTGTCATCGTGACCTCTTCATGTTACGGAAGTCGTTGTCGTCTCCCACTCATGTGAGAGTGCTAGAATGGAGGTGCACCTTCTTGCGTTGAATGTTGGACTCTCTGTTGAATCCCTCTAGGATTTCCCATCGAAATCGACGGTTTCACCTTTGTGACGCAATAACAATTAACTTTATTAATATTCATTACTATCTGTTGAGAGTTGGAAATTACACTGAAATAAAGGTATCCTCTAAAAATGGATTATGACCAAGATGTCTTTTCTTTCTCTGACAAGATTCTCATAAGTTCTCTTCTTTTCGGATTTGACATGTTTTTTTTTACATTCAACCTAACATATCCCCCCCGGGCCCCCCCCCCCCGCCCCAAACCCGAAACCTTTATGTTGCTTCTTGTGCACCACAATCCCTTTAACCTTTTTCTCCCTATGTACAGAAAACCAACAACCATTTTTGAGAAAGATCTCATTTCAAATATTAGTTTTTGAACGAAAAATCCCAGTAAGTACACCACACTGAGGGAGTTTTTGAGTCGGCTAGCTAATACAACTTTTGAAAATATTATAGTGTTGCCTAACTTTTCCATGTTAATTGGCCAAAAATTAGGCTCATGTATTTGCAAAATAATGATGCCCAGCCTGGATTACCTCTGATTGGCAAATGTGTCTTTTAATTTCTACTGAGGCTATGTAGGAATCGTCTGTTATGGTGCACTAGATGCACCATAAGGATTTGATGGGGAAAGTAGTTATGGTTGCACCAGATGCACCACAAAGAAAAGGATGGGGATGTGCCCAGCACTTTCGTTTACATTGTCTATGGCCTTCACACAAATGTTTCCTTGACATGATATGACGGTTTATGCCTGTGTTCCCACAGGCACTCTTGTTCTGTTTGCATCATGCCATCATACAATTCTTGTAGTTGTACCCTACCCTCTCTTGGCAACATTGACCTAAGCCGGAATGTCGAAAAGTAGTTGTAGATAAGCGAGTAGAAAAGATGTTCCAGTTGTTTGAAGATTTAATTTATGAGCTAAAAACTGATTGAAAATGAGGACTGCCTCATGGTAGTCCTCTCTAGTTTATCATGCATTTTGCATGTAATTCGAGGATGTTAGATTTTGATGCATCCTATTGGATTCATGCATGCCAAACTGGGTGTACATGCACCTGGTTTGGGCTGTACATGCATTCTTGCATGCCAACCTGAATCCAGTGGAATCTGGAATGGGCTGTATATTTAATCCTACCAATGAGTAGTAATAAGCCCTGCAGGACTTAATAGTCTTGTTAATGAGTCCTGCTTCTATTTGGGATCCTACCCTTGGTTAGTAGAAATCCTATTTGTCTTTGTACCCATGGGACCTGTTCTGGGGCCCAGGAAGGGTCAGGAGTACCAGTAGGTATCCTTGGCTCATGTCACTCGCCCACGAATGGAGCGATAAGGTGTCAATGCTCACGAAAAGAAAACCTCTCGAGGAAAAGAACCGCGAGGAAAAAGATGGTGTAGCAATGTGAGGCGTAAGTCTTGATAGGAGAAAGGGGTAAGGTACAAGTCGTGTTTAGTTTATTCAAAATATGGTGTAACTCTCCTAATGTTAAGTCGCTCGGACTTAGTTCAGCGTTGAACCCTTATTGTGCCATTCATTATGAACTGCGTGATAGTCAAGGATCACTTTCATACCGGCTCTCTGTTTTGCGGAGGATACCGTCTTTTACAGCAGTACTTTGTCACGGGGTTGGTAGTCCCAGTCTATGCGAGAGGCATTCTCCGTCTTGTGTTACGGTCAGTTTGCCGTTGTCTATATTCCTATTTTAGACCAGTCAGCAATGTAGGGGCGTCAAACAACATGTCCCTTCAAAGATAGCTGCACCTGGCGAAGTTTTTAGTACTGTGTGATAGGTAGAGCGACGGCCCATGCGGCATTTGTGAAAGTCAGCAATGTCACTCTCGCTGATGGTGTCGCCATATCCAATTCAGCTGTGCGAACATCGCCATGATTGTTTGATGCACAGCTCGAGTATTGCGTTCGCGTAGGTTTTGTTGACACTGGTTGGCTTACGCTTCAGACCATATGACTCACAGAGGGTCTCGAGTGAAGTTAAATTCACTTCCATTGTCGTAGATAATATATTGACTTCGTGGTGCCCGGCTAAACCAGGTCCTATTGACTAAATTACCTACTGTTGCTGACGTTTTGTCAAAGTAGGGTTGTTCTTGGACATGTGTGTCTTTGCCCTTGTGCCTTGTACCCGTGGGAATATCAAGCTTCGGAGCTGTGATACCGGCAACTCTACAATTTCGAACCAGCTTGTTGCAGGATCGATCATTGTGAGCGCACATGAAGTCAATTTGTGTCTTGTCCTTGCCCTTGAGGGTGTCGGTCCTATAAGGTCCACACCGAAAGCCTCCCAGGGGTTGGTGATGCAAGTTTTGTTGGCAGTTTCCGTATTTTGTCTGCCTGCGTTTGTTCACCTGGCAACTGTGACACTTTTGGCGTGTGATTGGACTGTCGTTCTTAGACCTTTCCAATACATCGACAGGCGAAGAGTTTCTTCGAGGCGTTTAGTCCCGAGGTGCTGTAGGTAGTGGTGAAACCAAGCTACCGCGCGGTGTTGGAGGCTTGTTGGAATAACCATTTTGCCATCCTTGCAGAGTACTTTAATATTCTCAACTAATTGAGTTGAGTAGCCTTTGTTTAGTAGGCTTTCATCTTTTGTTGTTGCCTCCGCTATCTCTCTGGTTGTGAGGGGATAGATGGAGTCCTCTTCGTTGCGATTAGCAAACACCTGGTTCATGGATTCCTGGGTGGATGCTAGGGATGCTTCTGGCTGTGAGGTGTTGTGGTAGCACCCAACACTGGGCGAGTCATCCAGGTTGACCTGTCATCTGTGACGGGTCCATAGTCGTCGTGAGATGGCGTCCGCAGCGGTGTTGTGGATGCCTTTGATATACGATGGTGGGGCCATACTCTTCTAAGAGTAATCTCCAGCGGTACACTTTCGATCAGAGGTCAGACCTAGAGCATCCTGCATTAGATTTTGTGGTCAGTGTGAGCCGTAATTTGTTGTCCCCAAAGCATGCCTTTGAACTCTTTTAGTGTTCTACTATGGCCAGTAGTTCTTGTTCGGTCACGCTATATTTTTGCTGCGCCTGACTCAGTTTTTCTACTGAAGCGCCAGCGACTGTTGTTTTGAGTAATCACAGGCGCCAATTGAAATTTGGAACTATCTGTGTAAATCTCAAAT